>CAUYQG010189685.1:0-28989 GCA_963574415.1 Tarsius wallacei | reverse complement strand
AGAAACACATCACATGCAAAGGAGTGCCAATACAATTATCAGCAGATGTCTTAGTGGAAGCTCTGCAGGCCAGAAGAGAGTAGGATGATAGAGTTGACCCTTGAACAACAGGGATTTGAACTGTATGAGTTTACTAAATGTAGATTTTTTTCCATCAAAGTTACCCAGTATGCCTGCCTTCCTTGGCCCCATCTCCACCACCTCCATCTCTTTCACACCTGAGACAGCAAGAATAACCTCTCCTCTTCCTTCTCCTAATCAGCCTACTCAGTGTGAAGATGACAAAGATGAAGATATTTGGGATGATCCACTTTTGCTTAATGAATAGTAAATATTTTTTTCTTCCTTATGATTTTCTTAGTAACATTTTCTTTTTTCCAGTTTACTTTATTATAAGAATACAATATATAATCCATATAACATACAAGATATGTGTTCATGGACTATTTTGGTTATTATAAAGCTTCAAGTAATCAGTGGGATATTAGTAATTAAGTTCTAGGGAGTCAAAAGTTATATGTAGATTTTCAGCTCTATAGGGGACTGGCACCCCTCACTCCTGCATTGTTCAAAGGTCAATTGTATATTTAAAGTACCAAAGGAAAAAAAAAGCACCAATCAAGAATATCTAGCAAAGCTGTCTTTCAGAAATGAGGGAGAAATTAAAACTTTCCCAAACAAACTAAGGGAGTTCATTATCACTAGACCTGCATGACAGGAATTACTAAAGAGAGTTATTTAAGCTGAAACAAAAGGCCACTAATTAATGACATGAAATATACAAAAGCACAAAACTCAGGTGTAACAGAGCCATACTCAAGAAACCCTAGGGCTGTAATGATAGTGTGTGAAGCAATTTTATCCCTAGTACAAGGGTTAAAAAGACAAAACTATTAATAACTATAGTTAAAATAAATTGTGAATGAACGCACACCTCAAAATGATGATGTAAATTTGACATGAAAAGCATAAAATGTGGGGTGGGAGTAGTAAAAGTGTAGTTGTTATATGCAAAGTTAGGTTGTTACCAGCTTGAAATAAGCAGTTATGAGTCTAATATGTTCTGTGTAACCCTTATGGTAACAGCAAAGCAAAAATCTTTAATAGAAGCACAAAGCAAAAATAGGAAGTATTCAGAGCACAGCACTGCAAAAACCATCAAATTCCAAAGGAAGACAGTATGAGAGGAAGAAAGAAACAAAGATGCTTTCAGGAATTCCCATAAAAACAGAATTGTCAGTAAAAGTGGGAAATACTACTTTAACTGGGAGATAAAAGGAGAATGTAGTTGTCACCATCATCACAACTTCATTTTTACCCACAGGCTAATTCGGTTTGGAGCAATACAGATTAGATTGTAGTAATTTTTGCACATGTGCTTATGTTTGGTTCTTTTGTAATGTCGTTAGTGGGATAATCTGTCTAAATGATAAAGTGCGTCCCCCAATTTCCTTTCTCTGTCTTTCTTTGTATTAGATACATTGTATTCCCAAGGTAGAGGTCCTGAACTTTTTTTTTTGTTGTTGGGTTGCTATGATCAGGTTGGAAAGTAAACCGCATTATATAGGGTTAATTAAAAAAAACCATCTCCCCAGGTCCTTAGTTAGGAACTTGTCAAGGAAAAGAAAAAAGGCCAGAGTTTAGTCTGCGTTATCTTCATGGACTTCTTAAGAAGATCCTGTACTTGTTCTATAAAAAACACACATCAGACCAGCCTGGGCAACATGGCAAACCTTATATCTACAATAAATCAAGAAAAATTAGCCAGACATGGTGGCATGTGCCTGTGGTTCCAGCTACTCAGAAGACTGAGGTGGAAGGATTGCCTGAGTCCAGCAGGTCGAGGTTGTTGTGGCCGTGAGTGTGTCACTGCACTCCAGCCTGGGCAACAGAGTGAGACTCTGACTCACAAAACAACAAACAAATAAACCCCAAACCAAAACCACATATCTTCTTTGGGGAAGCACACTCTTTCACACAATCATTAATTGACACATCTCTTAAGAGTGTAATTTGGTAAGAGCTAGCAGCCTTTTAAATGCATGCTTTCTTTAACCAAAAAAAAAAACAAAACTCCTTTTCTGGGAAATCATCAGCTACATTTGCACACATCAGTAAAGACAGATATTTAAAGTTACTTGTTACTACAATTTTTTTTTAAATAGAAGGAGACTGGGGAGAAAATCAAATGTTCATCAAGAAATGGCAGAGTAAATAAATTTTAGAAGGATTTTCACTACTCGCTGTGCTAAAGAAGCTTATAAGAAACCATCCTTCCAGTCAAAACGAGCAGAAAAGCTGGCCAAAACACAAATAACATTGTTGAAGACATTTGGATAGCAGCTAAAGCAACCAGGTGAAAGAGGACAGCTCAGAGGAAGCAGATACCCTGCTTTCCCCCCTGGGGCACTTGCTGATTCTCAGTGCTGGCAAGAGAATGAAAGTCAAGGCAGAGGACAGCTGTTAAGGAGAAGCCCACAGAGTTTTTCATTGAATTACCCAAAGATAAGAAATAAAAAATAAATGAGCATAAAAAGTCATGACAAAAAAACCAAACAAACAAGAAGTTACCTGGTAATTATAAACCGAATTCATTGGTAGTTGCGTTAAATGTAAATGAACAAATTGCCTGCATTTAAAGACAAAGATTGTCACCCTGGATGGGGTGAAAAATTATAGACTGCTTATGAGAGACTCATTCTATATACAGGAACACAAAGAGGTTGGACCTGTGAATGGGGAAGTAGATTCCATGAGTAGAAGACACTGTGAGTCCCTATTTCATCCTTCTGGCATTTGCCATCACCTTTCACCAAAAGCCTTTCAGTTGCATGTGGGTCTTGTTTGAGGGCATTCCCTGGAATCAAATTCTAATATATATTTCATGAGACAGGAGAGCATGTAATTTCCCTTGAGTAATTTCCTTTTCAGATTTTGATATCAAAGTGTAACTGGCATCATAAAATGCATGGGAAAATGTTCCTACTTTTTATCTTGAAACATGTAAGGCAGAATCTACTGGTAACGACATCTCAACTGAGGACATTTTTGTGGAAAAATGTTAAAGTTTGGGTTCCATGACTTTACTACATATAGAACTATTTAATTTTTCAATTTCTGTTTGTCAGTTTTGGTAAGGTCTGTTTTTATAGAAACATTCTCATTTTCTCTATATTTCCAAGTTTACAAGTATAAAGTAGTTCCTTACATCCTTTTATTATTTTTTAATATCTCTAGTAGTACTTCTGTAGTGAAGTACTCTTTTTTTTTCTGATACTGATAATTTGTGGCTTGTCTCTTTTTCATGATTTGTTTTTCTGAATGTCCACTGATTTTTACTAATCTCTCCAAATAACAAACTTTTAAAATTTTTATCTATTTAATGTTTATTTTCTAATTCATTGATTTCTCCTCTTATTTTTAAAATTTACTTTCATCTACTCTGAATTTAATTTGATGTTCTTTTTCTAACTTCTTGACAATAATACTTAGATAATGACCATTTCAACCTTTCTTCTTTCTAAGATATGCATTTATTGCTAAAAATCCCCCTCTTAATGCAACTTTAGCTACATCCCATGAGTTTTAATACATTATCTTTCAGGTAAAATTTTTTTCTAATTTTCATTGGAATTTATTTTTTGAACTCATGAATTATCATTATCATTGTATAATTTCCTAACAGCATTTTCTTGTTTTGTTTTTAAGTTTAATTCCATAGACGGGATGTGGTTGCTCATGCCTGTAATCCTAGCACTTTGGGAAACTGAGACAGGAGAACTGTTTGTATTGGAAACACCCCTCTTATTCTCTAGTAATGCTTCTGGCCTTAAATTCTACTTTATATAGTGATGTAATTATACTAGTTTGGGGGGGGTTAATGTTTGCACGGTGTATTAAGTTAGTGTCCCCCAGAAGCCAACTTTGAGACTAAGATTTGAGTACAAGTAATTTATTTGGGCGGTGAACCTAGGAACACTGAAAAGGAAGCAGGAGGAGTAGACATGGAAGGAAAGAAAGTTGTAAATTAAATCCAATAATATATTAAATGGTTACTGCATCGCGAGTAAGTGACGTTTATTCTGGGAGTGCAAGAATCTTAAAATCTGACAACTAAACAATGTAATTAGACATATTATCAAGATAAAGTAGAAAAATCACATGATCATGTCACTAGATGCAAAAAAAAAAGTGTTTTATAAGATTCAAAATCTATTTTTTTCACAGCAGATGGGTAACATCTTGATGTCATAAAAAGGTATGAGGGAGGCACATCTCACACATGCTTGTGAAAACCCAAGCATTACACTTATGAACTACACAGGATCTCAAAATTTATTTGTGATAAAGTCTCTTAGCAAATTAGGAATAGAAGAGAACTTTATTAATGTGAGATAAAGTATATACAAAAAATTATGAAATATTGTTAAGAGAAAACAATAGTTTTAGGCAAATGGACAAAAATACTACCTACAATTTTTGTATAGCTGTTCAATGAAATAAATACCATTTATCATAAATGGTTGTTTTTCCTGCTACTATACCAAAAGTATGTCATAATTGAGTCATTGGATACATGTTGATATGTTTTTGGACTATTCCTTTTTTTGGTTTAATTCCTAGTACCAGCAATACATTGTCTTAATGACTGTAACTTTATCATAAGTCATAATTTCCTGTGTGTATAGTCTCCAGTTTTTTTCTTTTTTAAGGCTACTTTGGGTATTATTCCGTTTGCATTTTCATACAAATATTAGAAACAAATTGTTATTTTCTTAGAAAAATCTTGCCAGGTCTTAACTGGGATTGTATTGAACGTATAGATCAATTTGGAAAGAATCTTTTCAAAATCCATACTTTCAATTCATGAATATGTTATTTTCCTCCATTTGCTTAGAGTTTTAAATTTTCTCTTAACTATATTTAATAATTTTTATATAAGTTAGAACATAAAGATGAATAGACAGTTCTTTTTAGTATGAGTTTTTTTTGTACTGGTTAATTTGTTTCTACTTATGATAATTCAACTTTTTCATTCAAAAAAGGGGAAAAAATTAAGTTTAAAACACAAAACAAAATCCATACAAAATATACCCTGAGAAGTCGCACTGTTGGTGGTCTAACTGCCACCCTTCGATTCTTCTTTGCTGTCACAGCAAAATTTTTTATTTGGGTATTCATTCTCAGGAAGACATGAATCCATCTTCCAGTCATGGGTAAATTCTGACTGGTTGAATTCAACTCCTGTGGTCCATTTTCCTTGCAGAGAAAGGGTTAAGTATATGCATAAATCCAGTAAGACCAGAGGAGGTGGGTGCTAAGAAGACCATGCATAAAGTTGTTTCATTCATTAAAAAAAAAAGAACCACACAAAAAGATGGGTGTCAAGTACAAAAATACAGTTACATAAAAGGAATAAATTCTAGTACTCACTAGTACTGTAGGGAAACTATAGTTAACAGTGATTTATTGTATGTGTCAAAATAGCCAGAAGAGAAGACTTGTAATGTTCCAACACAGGGAAAAGATAAATGTTTGAGGTAATAGATATCCCAATTACCCTGATTTGACCATTGCACATTGTATACCTGTATTAGAATATCACATGTACTCCCCAAATATTTACAATGATATCAGTAAAAGATGAGCATCATTCTTCAACAGGATGTCAGTGTGTCCGAATAAAACCAGAGTTGGGGGTAAACATTGAACAGTCCTGTGGGGAGTCAGTCTCCAAGTCAAAGCTATCATGTCTTGATGGCAGAGCAGAATGATGGAAAGAACCTGTGCCTTGGTGACATAACTGAGCTGCTAAATTAACTTTTAGTAAAGATTCCCTCTCTTTGGGCTGCTTCTCTTGTGAGACTATAAATTTTCTTCATGGTTGTAGACAATGGAACCTGAATTTTATATTACCTTCAGTCAAGACATTCTAATTGATGTGATACTCTTATGTCAAGAGAACACTCTTGAGAAGGACTGTTTGGAGAATTGCTCTGACAAGACATTTCTCTTAGTAAGGGTGAGGAAGTTCTATGGATTGCGTCTCCCTTCATACTTTGAGACACCTGCTGCCCTTCCAAAAGCATATATTTCTGAGAATGACCCCCTCATTCTCCAAATGACCATTTTCCTCGCTCCATCAGTGAAAAGACTACTGAAGTAGCAGGATGAGGGGAAACACCTCACAGAGGCCTATGTTACCCATCTTTGAGACTCAAGATAACCAATCCATGGTGGCAAAATTCTAACTTAGCAGTCTTTCTCCCATGGTTTCGCTGTTGCTTGGAGTTCTTAGTTTCAGTCCTCAGAATCTGTTCTAGTGAGCAGAAAGGGATTTATTAAGGTTAGAATCTTTGGAATGAGTGACAAAGAAGAAGGCTGTAGGTTGAGCATCCAGAAACAACTCCCAAAACTTCATCACAAACCAGGCCACCAAGAACCCTGCTGCCTTTGCCTCAGTCAGGAAGTTACAGAATCTCGAGTTTGCCACCAGAGCTGTCTGTTTCAGACCATGCTGTCTCTGCCTCAGTTTGGGCTAGAAAGAGGATGCTCACAGCCTGTTTCTCTCTTCACGTAACTTAATCCTCTCATAACTCACAGTTGTTGAAAACATTTTTGTGCTTAATAGTATATGAGCCCCCACCCCACAAAAAAACAAACAAACAAACCCAGAATCATCTTTTGGAGGGCGACCCCTTGTAGTACTCTCAGAATTTGTTCTTCCAGATCAAACAGTCCACTAAAGTTTTTATCTGTAAGTTTTGGAAAGGTTCCGTCACATTTTGCGGAAGACACATCCTGAGTTGTGGCAAACAGGTGACTGGTTCTTCCACCATGACAACATACCTGCCCACACTGTATTGAGTGTTCAGCAATTTTTGACCAAAAACATCATGACCCCCATGCCTCACCCTCCCTATTCACCTGGTCTCTCCCGAGCAACTTCTTTTCTTCTTTTGTTTCCCTGGTTGAAAAAAGTTCTTAAAGGGAAATGTTTTGTCGATGTGAGAAGGTGAAACAAAAAAATGGCAGAAGCACTAAAAGTCATCAAAATTGATGAGTTCAAAAACTGTTTTGAGCAGTGGGAAAAGTATTTTGAAAGGTGTATTGATCCAACAGAGAATACTCTGATGTAAGAATAAATACACACTTTTTAAAAAATAAATTCTGGGGTTTTTGGGGTCCCTCATATATGGATAAAATGAGACATCTCATTAGTGCTATAACTTAAGTTTGAATCAAAGTCTCATGCAACTGGATCTGATCTACTTCACATCTGAATCCTAGCAGCTCATGAGGTTGGGAAACTCATGGCCACTTTTCAGCCTCTGGAGTCCTAGGAGTCTGGCAATGTTCTGCAGTGGGTCTTGAGGGACATCCAATCCATGCTATCCACAACAGTCTTTTAAAAGGAAATGACACCTCCTCATATCAGAAACCGAACTTTCTTCAACCCCAACCTATCAGAAGTGAAGACAAGACCTCTCAGTAAACCTACAGGGCAGTCAACTCTCTCACCAGTGGTGCAGGTTGCTCTATACAATAGGATATCTGTATTGTCCTCAAAAGTCTGCCTCCACTGTGGCAAAATGAACTTGTCATTCCTACAATCTCATTCAAGGTTCTATCCTCAGCAAAAGAAGCATTCCGCTATCATATGGGTTGCTGTTACTAGAAGCATGAGACTTGTGCTAATACTATTAATAATAAAAGACAAATTGCAACTGGTCAGAGTAACACAAACCCAGTCTCAATTAGCACAAGTGTCTTTAGTCTGTGGCCTGCACATGCAAAGTAGAGGAGAGAGTTACAGCTATTATCAGAATACTTTCAAATTAAAAAATATATATATATTTTCCTGCAATTATCTGAATTTTTCAGATAAATCTGAGGTAATTTTGATCCACATAATCTTCATAATAGCCACAGTTCTCTTATACATGTACTTCTAGACACTGCTAAAAATACATAGCAATAGAAGCAATGCTATCAGCAAACTCTGCTTCAGTTTTACAGAGAACTTAGGAAATAAAATACAGGATCAAGAAATTTCCTTTCTTCCAAATCTAACAAAATGCACAAAACATAAGAATAGCCAAGAAGGAAAGGAAGGAAGGAAGGAAGGAAGGAAGGAAGGAAGGAAGGAAGGAAGGGACCAGAAGCTTTCAAACTAAGAAAGGGCTATCACCTCATACCATAACAATTTTAAACAATATCATCGACAGAGAGAAGATTCTGGAAATTGCTATTCCTTATTCGGACTCCTCCAGAAGTAGTGCAATGGATAAAAATATGGAGAAACAAAGTTCTGGAAAAAACTCACTAATACCCCTAATTTGGAAGGAAGTAGGCTAACTGTGAGAGGAACTGGAGTTGGAGAGGACGCTCAAAAGAGAAGATGCAGAATCCCTTTAAGTGGTTGCCTCTTGCTACAATGAGAGAAAAATAGATATCCCTTTATTAGCGATGGGAACAACTACTAAGAAATGGGATTTTTTTCTTTTACTATCTGAGAGGAGCATGGTATACAAGCAGGGAAGGGGCCACTGGGATAAACTCCTGTTTTGTCCATTTTTTTCGTGCCTTTCCCACTTACAGCCCAGAGGTGAGCAGGAGAGACTAAGCAGAGAGAGGAAGGGAGGAGATAATCACCTAAGGGAGCTTGTCTTAGAGGGAAGAGAAGGTTCTGGGTTCACCTGGAATCTGGTGAACAACCTGAAAGCCAAGAACTTTTCTCACAGGATCAGAAATAGCGCCAACGAAGTAGTGTCAACTTCAGTACATAACCTGTAACTAAATTATAGAAAAAGTGATGTCAAAGTCCTCAACTGTGATACCCACAGCTGATTCCACTTTTTGTTCCCAGACCCCACTCAGTCCTATCCTTGCCACTCTCTTAGACAACAGAAAAGCAAATGTAACATAACTTATTAGGAAAATAAATTACAAATAGAAAAGTGAATATAAGGCCCAAGTAGAAATTTATCTTATCAAAAAAAAAAGAAAAAGAAAAAATAACTTGAAACATAAAAAATAACAAAAGTAATAGAGGGAAAAAAGTCAAGCATTGGAAGTTTAAGTAGTGTATCGATTAGGAATACTTTTAACTGCGAGTAGCAGAAAACCCAGATAACAATAGCTTAAACCATATGGATATGTATTATTTACTTAACAAGACATCTGAAGGTAGTTTACCAAGACTGGCTTGGCAGCTCATTGGTTTTTCTCAAGGCTCTCGATTCTTTTGATCTTCGCATTCTGCCAGCCTCAGAGTTTTTGAAATATTGCTCCTCACAATCACAAGGTGGCTGCCACAGCTCTAAGCATCACCTCTGCATGAGGCAGTATCCGAAGCAGGAAGAGAGGCAAAGAATATGACTCTTCCATGCCTGAGAGAAAATGCTTTTCAAAAAGCCCCCAACCGATTTATCCTGATATTTCATTGGTCAGAAATGAGTCCTATCTTCACCTCTAAACCAATCATTAGCAAAGGTAAGAGAGTTATTGTCATTCAGCAATAACTCTCTAACCTGGAGATATGATGTCAGAACTAAATCAGGGTCTGTTTAGCAAAGAAGAAGACAGGAGAGACCACTAGGTGGGCAGCCAAAATAACAGCCATTGTTCAGTTTAAATTATTCAAATTTATTAAGACAAACACTACTAGAAGAAATAAAGCAAATTATATACTTTTCAAATTGCCAAAATAGGAAACAAAAAGCTATCATAGTTTATAAAGCAAAGGAAAGAAAGCAAAGGAAATGCAAAACTATCAAAATAAACAGAAAACTGCATAATATAAAATGAGATGAAGGAATAATAAAAATATATTCAGCCCAACAAAAAATTACAAGTAAATAAAAAACTCTGAAAAAAGAGCAACAATGGGGATGTGAAACAAGCCTTAACTATATATTAACCCACACTATTAAAGCAGTGTGGTTCTTACACCATTATAGACCGAAAGAATAAATGGAGCAAAACAGAGAATCTAGAAATCAACACAGATACTTATAGGAATGTATTACTGTATATGCTAAAGGTGGCATCATAAAGCTGTGGGAGAAATTATGGACTTCCTAAAAAATAGTACTGAAAAAATTAATAGGCAATCTGGAGGATACAAAAGTTGAAACCCTATTTATGCATTATGCCAACAGAGGCAAATTCATTTTTTTCTAACGTAGAGCAGGGGTTGACTTTTTTTTTTTTACAGAGAGTGTCAAGGAGCAAATATGAGGATGCCAAAAAAATGTATGCACATTTTAAGAGTTGTTAAGAGATGTTCACCATAATCAGAAGTGTCTGGATGCTGATTATAACCACTTTGAGCACCTCTTGTAATTGCAGAAGTCATACATGACGTATGCATTTTTTACTATTGATATCAACTGAGTACTACAATTTTAATACAGTTTTTCCCTTCTTAAAATGTTTACATTTTTTGGCATCCTCTGTATTTTAGGTTTGTGGGCCATGTGGTCACTGTCACAAGTACTCAATTCTGCCATTGTAGTGCAAAACAGCCATAAATACTATGTAAGCACATGAAACAAATGAGTGTGACTGAATTCTAATAAATCTTTATTTGCAAAAACAGGTGAGAGGCTAGATTTGGCCTTTGGGTTCTATTTCACAAATTCCTGCTGTAGAGTGCGGAAGGCCTTTTAAACTAATACTCAAAATTCAGAAACACACAAAAAAAGATTAATACATAACTATACATTTATATCAACCATAAATTTAAAACTTCTGTTAGGCCAAAAGAGCATGTTAAGCAAAGTCAAAGATAAATGACAAACCGCAAATTATTATTTCCATCTCATTTCCCAAGAGGAGAAACTTTCATATATATAAAAGCTTCTAGAAGCTCTCTCCTTCACTGTCAGTTTTTCCTCCTCCCTGATCATTCCATTCAGCAGACTACCATGATTCATTCCCCTCCTCATCTTCAAAGACATTTCTCTTGACCTCATTTCCCTCACCAGCTTTGGTCCTCCTTGCTACTCCTTTTTGCAGGGGAACTCCCTGTAAGAGTTGTTTCCATTATCTTCTCTTTCTCTCCTAAATCCTATCCAGTGGCTTTCAACCTGCCAGTGGTCTAAAATGTCTCCTACCAAGAGTCCCACATGCTCAGTGGTCAGATTTACTTTTCGGCAACAGTTCCTGCAGGAGTCCATTTCCTCTTTCTTGAAAACATTTTGCACATGATGTCTAGGATACCAAATATGAAAGTTGTTTGGTTTTCCTCTACCTCTGGGTGCCTTTGTGCCAGAGTGCTTTGTCCCTCCTTTCTCAACTTCTGAACTCTCAATGTTGGGATGGGCACCTTCCTTCTCCACTCAATTCTTTGGCGATCTTATCTATTGTCGCAGCTTTCAATGTTATCAAAAAGTAAACAACTCTTGAATTTATGTCTCAAGGCGAGATCTCTCTCCTTGACTCCAGATTTATACATGCAATTGGCTTCTCCCCTTGAGGTCTAATTGACATCAAAATCTTGATACATCTTCAACTGAGATTCCAATGCTAACCCCCAAATTCACTCATTACTGCTGGAGGCAACCGCATTCTTTCAGTTACTTGGATGAAAAAATTTAGAGTTGTCCTTACCTCTGTGCCTTCTTTCTCGCACACTCTTTGCTCTGCCTCTAAAATATATCTGAATTCGACCGTTTCTCACCTCTTCCCTGCTACCACCCTGGTCATGCCTACCTTAGGGTCTTCATTGTAGGTTTTTCCCTGTCTCAGATGCTCTGCCCCAGTTATTTGCATGGCTTACTCCCTCACCTTCTTTAATACTGCTCAGATGTCACTTTCTCCATAAGAACTGCCCTGGCAGCCCTGTACCCCTTCAGCCCCTACTGCCACTTCCAATTTCCCTTCCATCACAATGACTTTCTCCATAAAACTCATCACTTTCTCACAAACCATGTAATTTGCTTTTTAATGTGTGTATTATTCACTTTTTAAAAAAACTTTAAGCCTAGTATGCATTTTGTTTTTGATTTATCTTAAGTTTTTAGAACAGGGCCCGGCACACAGTAGGTCCTCAAAATATTTATTGAAGGAATGAGTACAATTGATTTTTAAAAGATAGAGAACCCAAAAAAGATAGTCAAAGAATATTGGCAGTCTACAGAGAAGGGTTAAAAATGGCTTGTAAATATACAAAAAGATACTTAATCTCAATTATAATAAAAAAAGTAAAATTCAAGGTACCCCAAAATAACCCCTCCTTATTTCTTTCTATCAGGTGATTAGAATCTAAAATGTGACCACACTATTGCTTGGGTTGTGGGAAAATAGAGCTCTCTTAGATTGTTAGTGGAAGTAGGTGTTAGTCCTTTTGTGTCTCTATAAAGGAGTATCTGAGGCTGGGTAATTTATAAAGAAAAGTGGTTTATTTGGCTCATGACTCTGCAGGCTGTATAAAATGCATGGCGCCAACATCTGCCTCTAGGAAAGATCCTTGTAAGCTTCCAGCCATGGTGGAAGGGAAGGAGGGAAGCAGGCATCACATGGTAACAGAAAAGAAGGAAGAAAGAGGGGAGGAAGGTGTCAGGTTCGGGGTCTTTTTAACAATCAGATTTCATGGGAACTGAAAGAGCAAGAACTCACTGTCAAAAGGAAGGCACCAAGCCATTCACGATGGATTTGCCCCTATATCCATAACATCTAACCAGGCATCACCTCCAACATTGGGGATTAAATTTCAACATGAGATTTGGAGGGGACAAATATCCAACCCGTGTCAGAATGGAACTTTTAAAATTCCTTAGTCCAGCTATTTGGCAACTATGTATAATATAGCTATAATTATATATAATATAATATATAATAAAGATATAATATATCTTTCGAGCTTATAATCCCACTTCTGATAAATTTTCCTACAAGTATATATATATATATATACACACACACACAAATTTAAGACGTGATATATGTATAAATTTATTAGTTTCAGTATTATTTTATAGCAAAAGATTGAAAACATCCAAAGTGCCCAGTATGAGGGGACTGATAAACTATAATACATCTATACAATGAAATAGTTTCTAACTGTTTAAAAATATTTTTAAGATTAAAGATTTAAGATGGCTTTCAGCTCTAAAATGGAAAGATAACCAAGACTTATTCAGTATTAAATAATAAAATCAAGGTGTTGTGTAGTATGTTATTTTTGTTTATAAGAAAATAAAAATGTAAGAACATATGCTCATTTTTGCTTTTATTTACCAAAAGTAAGCAGAGAAAACGACTCAAGAAAATAATAAAACTGATTATGGGGATGGGAGGCAAAAAATGAGACAAATTTTGGCAGGGATAGCAACAAGGCTTTTCAAGTTGCATCTTTTTAATATTTCTGATTTTGGATTATGTGTGTGCATTACCTAATATCAAAATAAATTTTAGACTGGTATAGTGGCTTACACCTGCAATCTCAGCACTTTGGGAGACTGACGCAGGAAGATCACATGAGCCCAGGAGTTTCAGACCAGTCTGGGCAACATAGCAAGACCTATTTCAAATAAAAAATAAAAATAAATAAATAAAATTTAAAACTGCATAATATAAAATAAATGTGAGTTATATAAGCTATGTAAGAGACAGTAATTCTCAGATTATTTCAAAAGGTAAAACTAAACCATTGGATTATTATCCTTTATCTTTTTTTTCTTTATTTTAAAGATGTGGGGTACAATTCAGGGTTAAGTATACAAATGTTCATTATGCAGTTACCCTTGTTGATGAGGTGTGCCCCTCTTCCCCTGGCAGTTTCCCTCAACTGCCAATCCCATCCCCTCCCCGCCGACAGTCTCCCATTACTGCCAATCCCTTGCTTGTAGTATTATGACAATCGTTCAAGATCCACTTATGAGTGAGAACATATGGTATATCCTTCATCTTTCTTAAGTTTTGTTTAACTTTGATATAATGGATAACATGTTGTCTCCTAGGTTATAGGATATAAATGTTGTGTCTTTATCCTCCTCTGGGTTGTCTACCACCAAAACTAATTGTTCCATTTCTCCATCCTGTTTTTTAAATTCTATTTCCACTAAGAAACTTTCCAGCTCGAGAGGATGCTGCTTGGTTGATTTTTACTTGAGAAGCTTTCTGTGACCCATGAAAATAAAAGGTGTTTAACAAAAGAAGTATCTTCATGTTATTACTCCTTACTAGCCTTACAAAGTGGCTATTCTTTTAAAATCTTTTGAGACAAATATCTGAAAGAAAATGTTATGTGAGATAAGTAGTAGGCAGTATTTAAGCACAGGTATGCGTTAAAACGTGCCATTAAAATTAAAAATAATTCTAGAAGGGAAATAAAGCATATAAAATTGCTTAATTAGGTTTCTGGAAGAAAAATAAAAATGTAAAGACTAGATTCTGTTTCTAAAAAAGCAAACAGAACTAAAGGTATATCCTGCTACCCAGGACTTACTATTTCACTAGTGATAAATCTGGTGTATTGGTCTCTGTGTCTGACTCTGTCAATCAGTTTCCATTTGGGGTGTGTGATTTGTTGAACCTCTAAACCCCTAACAAACTTCAGCTACAAATTATATATATAACATGCGAAGTCTCATTTTCATTTAATAAGTTTGTATTGAGCACCTACCAAGAGCCAAGTACCTTACAATTATACAAGTATGTTATTCTAAGTAACAGGATTATAAATGGTGAACGAAATGAAACATGCATCCTTACTCTCAGGGAGCTTACATTTATGAAATGTTTTATCAAACCCAAAATAACACACATGACAGTTACTGCTGTGCAAGGATTTTTAAAGGGAAAGTTTAATATATTGTGGGATCATACAACGAGGTGAGCTGAAGAGGAACCTAAGCTAGTTTGAGGGATCATAGAGAAATGACATGTAGAGTAAAATGTGAAGGATAAATGGGAATTTCTTGGCAGAGAAAATAGCATGTGCAAGGGTACTGGACAGGAAGTTGTATGGCATATTAAAAACCATCAAGTTGTCTGTTATGTTTATTTACCTGTGATTTGCATAAAATATTTAAAATCAAAATCAAAGTTCTGCATACCTTCTGTAAGGAGTCAGAGAGTAAACACCTTAGACTTCGTGGGCCATACAGTGTCTATTGTAACTTCTCATCTTTGCCATTATAGCAGGAAAGAAGCCATAAGCAATATATAAATGAATGGACATGGCTGTGTTCTAATAAAACTTTATTTATAAAAGCAGGTGGTAGGTTAGTAGCCCTAGTTTATAGTTTGCCAATACCTGTTGTAAATTGTATAAGACCTTTCAAAAACTCAGAGTTTTTAAAGTGTTTTATTTATTTATTGAGACATGGTCTCACTATGCTGTTCAGGTTGGTCTCAAACTCTTGTGTTCAAGCAATCCTCTCACCTTGGCTTCCCAAAGTCCTGGGATTACAGGCATGAGTCACCATGCCTGGTCTAAAGCTCAGTTATTAACCTTGATTGCATAAAGATAGGTATTCTGATCATGACATATTTGTTGGAAATCTATTGTCTTAGTCCATTTGTGTTGCAATAAAAGAATAATTGAGGCTGGGTAATTTATAAAGAAAGAGATTTATTTAGCTTGTGGTTCTGCAAGCTGTCTAAGAAGCATGGTGCTACCATCAGTTTCTGGTGTATTTTTCCAAGGGAAATGAAAATGTATGCCCAAACAAGACCTTGTAAATAAATGTAATTGCTGCTTTATTTGCAATCATCCAAACTGGAAACACTTGAAATTCAGAAGCGGTTGACTTGACTAAAAACTTTGAAGTATATCATATAAGAAATACTGCCCAGAAATAAAAATGAATAAAATATTGATACATGCAACAACATGGGTTGATCAAAAAGTAATGATTCTGAGTGAAAGAAGGCAGACAAAAAGTACATACTGTGGGATTATATGTATACGCAATTCTTAAAAATGCAAACAAATCTATAGTGACAGAAAGATCAATGGAAGAGAGGGGTGGTAGGGAGAGGCGGGGGGAAGAAATTACAAAGGAACATGAGAAAATTTGGGGAAGTGATGTGTATGTTCATTATCTTGTAATGATGACTTCACAGATATATATTCTTATATAGTATATATAATATATATGTTCTTATATATAATATATATTTTCATATATTGGATATAGTCTTACATCCAGTAGATGTAAGAATATATATAGTCTTACATATATTTATATAAATATAATATAAATATGCATATCTAAATATAATATAATATATAATATAAATAAATAAATATATTCTTACTCATACCAGATATAGTCTTACATATGTTGGATATATACATATTGGATACATACGTATCCAATATATGTAAGAATATATATATAAGAATATATTCAATTAAATATTTTACAGATTCGTAGCTCTGTAAACTTCAATGGTGTCTGAACAAAGCTGTTAAAATAAATAATTAAATAAACAAATTTGACTTTGAAACAAAGGAGAAAAATGGCTCAGCAGCTAGGGGGAGATGCTAGGTTGAGTGACAATGGATTTTGTTTGTTTTTTTGGAGGTAGTGATTTTGTTTTGTTTCTTTCATGAAACAAACCCAAGCACACTTATACAACAAAGGAGAGTGTACAAAAGTCTAGAAAAGAATGGAGGCAACTGATGGAACTGAGTCTGAGACAGACAGAATATTCAGAGCCCAAGGTCAGTGGATACAAC
Organism: Tarsius wallacei; assembly: GCA_963574415.1. Lineage (NCBI taxonomy): Eukaryota > Metazoa > Chordata > Mammalia > Primates > Tarsiidae > Tarsius > Tarsius wallacei. The sequence continues at coordinate 12,293 of CAUYQG010189685.1, read as the reverse complement.
TTGGACTGAAGAGAATAGAGAAAAGGATGTAAAATACACGGAGGACACATCACTCCCTGTTTTTTATTCTCCAAATGCTGAACCCCGAGGATACATTCTTATTCTTGGGTTCCAATGACATTTATCTTAAGCTAACTTAACCGAGTCTCCACAGTGCTCCCCACTCAAGAGGGGGGTACGCCTCCTCAGAGGTAATTTCTCCCAAATTCAGTCATCCCTTCTAATTCTGGGTTGTAATTGATGGGAATCTGTGATACTCTCTAAAAGTAGGATTATTTTATTGAAAAGTGGACTATGCTCTTCCTTGTATCGAGAAGGGGCTCTAAGTTAGAAGATAAGTTTTACGCTTTTACCAACGGCTGTTTTGCGTAAGCACCCCTGAGCAACTCTCAGAGCCCTGATATTTGTGCCCCTGGCATGTGTTTGCGTCATGCAGAAAGAGAAGCAGTCACCAAGTGAAAGGGATGTTGGTCTTTGAAAGCAAAATTTGATTACACACACACACACACACACACACACACACACACACACACACACACACACGATAGCTTGCTTCACAGTATTTGATATTTAATTCAGCGCTGTCAGAACAGCATGAAAATAAAGTGTCAGTTTAACAGAATCACTTGTCATTTTAGCATGAAAATAACTTAACTCTTTAATTTCACCGCGTGCCACTTTTTTTTTTTTTTTAAAGAAAGATTCAGACTTCCAGGAGCACTCATTCGGAGAACTTTCAGATCTCAGTCCGCTGCATGAAATCCTGTAAGAGTAAGTTTCTGTATCTTTCATATACATCCAACAGGCTCAACGCGATGAGCAAATTAATGTTGATCATTTTTAACCTGTTTCGTTTTAAATCAGAACCCACATTCTCAATCAACATGTATTGAACGTACTGGGAACTGTATGTACTTGGTTAGCAGATAAGGACCAAGTTGCTGCTCATGTAACTACCGCCACTTTGGACCAATGGTGCGTCTATGTGTATTTATTGCGATTGAGGGGGTCTCCAGAAGCTGGAAACCTGACTCCTTTCCGAGGAGCCGGGGAAATGGGTTTACCGCGTTTCGCTTTGGGGGAATCTTAAGTCGCCACACTCAGGTCGTGACCGAGTCAGGTTCGCTGCGTCTCGGCGAGTCCTCGAGGAGGGGGAAAGGGGCCAAAGCCAGGAAGCGGGTCTTCAGCTCCTCCAGGGACGGATCTGGGAACCCTCCAGTTGGGGACGTCCGGCAGTCGCCTCCGACTTGCTTTAAGTGCATGAAAAGCCTGTGCGCCCAGTTGCCTCTCTCCGAAAGCGCGCAGTTGTGCCGGGGGATACCGCGCGGGTCCCGGAGATACCCCATCACATAGAGAATTCAGGTAGCCCCCTGCTCCGGCGCCTAAAGGGTTGGTAGTCCCGGTGGCAGGCGACAAAGATGGTCTGGGCTGCGCAGGTCTCTGGCAGGACTAGACGGGGCGTGAAGGAAAGTGGGGTACGGGCACGGCCAGGACAGGCACCTGGGCTTTGGCGCCCCCGCAGGGCCTTGGGGGGGGGCGAGAGTTGGGATGTGGGTGGCTCCCTAAGCCAACTCGTGCAACTGCGGCTCCAGCCCACTCCCCCCCGCCACTTGTGGAGGAGGGAGCGGGAAGTGGCGGGTGGGAGTCACCCAAGCGTGATTGCCCGAGGCCCCTCCTGCCGCCGAGAGGGAACGCCATAAAAGCCCAGTTGCGACCCGCTCTCTGCACCCCATCCGCCGGCTCTCACCCCTCGGAGAGGCGCGCCCGACCGCAGAGTACCAGCCGCCCGGCCACGCCTGCCTGCCCGCCAGCCAGCCACCGTGAGTGCCACGACCCGTCTGCCTAGGGGCGGGAGTGAAGGAGGGCGCCCGTGAACTTGCCCGGGGCGCGGCCTTTCCCTCTGCGGGAGAGACTGCGAGAGTAGCGCCCGGCTCCCCAGCCTCTGCGCGCCGGACTCTGAGGGTGCCGCTCCCCGATGCGCGCCAGCCGCTCCTGGCGCCTAGTTCCACTCGCCCCTTCTGGTCCCCTGTGATCGTCCACCCGTTCCCTTCACCAGGGCCCTCCGGCCGGTGTTCCTTCTTGGTTATCTCTTGGCGGATATGAAGGGAGAACACGGGACCCCTAGCCCAGGGCAGCTGGCAATCTCTTCGGGGTGGCCGCCAGGAGACCCCGAGAGCCGAGTGCGGCGGGAGAGGGTTTCCCGGGCAGCGCCTCTGAGTGAGGAATCTCTGGGGCTCCGGAACCCCGCGCCAGCCACCTCCCCGCATCCTTGGCCTCCTCCAAACTGAGAGTGACTGACCCCGGGGAACAATTCCCTTTCCCTCTCCGCATCGCGGTTGTCACTCGAGGTAACCTCTGTCGTCACGGCTGAGCCCCTGAAGCCAGGAAGGTCAGAAGTAACAGAGAAGAAAGTTGTCTTCTCTGATAAGGGTTAGGGGAAGACAGGAGAAAAGTGATCATTCTTTAACCCAGCGGGAGGAACTTCTAATTCTGTTTTTATAATGTCTAAGCTGGCAGGGCCCCCACTCTGTGCCTCGAGTCGCGCGAATCTTGGTTCCTGCGACTTGGAACGAAGTTGCGAGAAGTTTTCGGATAGAGCAGAGGGGCCGGGCCAGGGCGGATGGTGCCCCGAGCCCGCAAGGTGGTGCTAGCCAAATTCCGGTTCTTTCTGTGGGATCAGGACGGGGACCGTCTGGGGGTCGCGGATGGTTGCAGGGGAGGGGCGCGAGAAGCCTGGGGGTGGGGAGGGTGCGGGGCGTGTGTCTTCTGAATTCTGGAGCCCTCTCCATTGCCCCCTCTGCCCGCAGATGCTACGTAGCAAGCGACTGGGGCTGTCCGGACTGACCCTCGCCCTCTCCCTGCTCGTGTGCCTGGGTGCGTTGGCCGAGGCGTACCCCTCCAAGCCGGACAACCCGGGCGAGGACGCGCCAGCCGAGGACATGGCCAGATACTACTCGGCGCTGCGACACTACATCAACCTCATTACCAGGCAGAGGTGGGTGGGTTCCCCGGGACTGACTCCCAGAGCACTGTGCCTACACACTTGTTGGAGATCCTGGGGGTCTCAAGGGGCAGGGTCGGTTCTTTCTTTTCACTCTACTCCAGGGCAGGATAGCATCGGGCACATACTCAGCTCTTGGTAAATGTGCAGGACAGTCTACACAAACTGGGCGCTTTCCCTCTACAGCTACAGTCACCGCGTTGTGATCTCCAGATTGAGGTCCCCAGGCTGGGAGGCTGGCCATCTCCTCCCAGGCACTTGGGTTTGTTTTGGTGTGTGTGTGTGTGTGTGTGTGTGTGTGTTTACTGTTATTGTTCTCAGAGTAGTTGGAGGCCTGTCTAGGAACCTCGATGGGAAAGTGTCCGGTGAAAGGGGCAGGAGTGCTCCAGGGAGATGCTGTAGGGAGAAGGGTGAGCAGGGTGTCTAGGAAAAACAGAACCACCACCAAAACTCAGCCAGGAAACAGTTGGGTTGCCACAGACAGTGCCAGCCTTTCCAACCTGCGGTGGGACAACTGAATGACCCTATTTAGGAAAAGATAAATTTAGCTATTTTGTGTTCTTCTGTGCAGTGTTTTTTTTTTGCACTCAGTCCCATACTTGAAAATCCCAGTCCCAACAATTAGAGATTTAATGTGAAAACAGTTTACCTAAAATGCAGAGACTTCCGCCCATGTTATAACTGGTGAATTCCGAAAAGAAAGTGCCCACTTTGTCCTTTATTAAGAAGAACCTTACATTGGTTCAGCAACTCTAGGGTGAATGCAAGGAATCTGAGAAATTGTAAACTTTATTCTGAACCTTCAGAAAGTAGAAATGAAATGCTCTCTCAACGTTTGAATATTGAGCAAAAAATCAAATTCAAACTATTTTGCAAATAATATAGGATTTAAAATTTGTTTTCAAAATTGCTTGATCTTAACTCTAAATCATTTAGTATCTTACTTTAATTACTGAGATCAAATGGCCTTAGTGAGCTATAAAGGATGAGCCCTTTTAGAAGCACTAATTTTTTTTTTAAGCGAGATTTATTGAGAGGACAGAAAAGCTCCCACAGTGGGAGGGAACCCAAGGGGGTTGCCCAGAAGCATTAATGTTATTTAACATATTTAAACTATATGTTGTAAGGTATCAGGTTTGTTTTTTAAGGCATATTTTTACTGTCTACAAGTCAGAATAGTTGAAAAGATTCCAAAAGGAGGGGAATTTATACTTCTCAAATAAAGTTGCCCTTTCTTCTGTTTCATCAGAAAGGTTTATAACATCCTAAAAAGCTCTTGAAAAAAGTCTCAATTTATATAAAATCAGAAAGACATGAAAATGCCAGAATTAGATAGTATTGGTTTGTGATCCCTTGAAATCTGATAATTTTAATTAGCAAAATGTAATGATACTTTATATCCTAATAGACATTTCAGACAATTAATTGCTTAAGTTCTTTCTATTATACAGACCAAAGAAAGTTTGTTCAGACAAAAAGACATCAATTATTATTTTTTTCTACTTTTGCTAGTGTTTAGTTAATCATAGCATAATATACAGTAGAACTCATTTTTACAAAGATGATTGCTATAATTTATCATTGTGCAATACTTTAGTATTTCAAAATGTTTTCCTAGATATTCTCTCATTCAGTCTTTACCTCAAAGCTTTGCAGTGAGTAGAATTATCTCTATTTTACAGATTATGAAACTAAGGACATTTCATGGATGCTTTTTTCAGGGACTGTTGAATTGAAGCCCTCCCACTGATTTTCCTTTGGTGTTATTACCGCCCTCACCCTCTGGTATCTTTGATAAGAAAACAAAAATAAAGGAAAGGGATTTGAGCTTTATGGCAAAAGATTCAGCTTAGACGGAAATGAGTTAGTCTCTGAGGCAGTTTTCTGTCTTCTCTTCACATAAATGCCTTAGACACCATCATCATCTCATCATTCGCACCCACGTTTTCCATTTTTCACTCATTGCCTGCCACAGATACTCATTCATATGCGCATGTGTTTCTGACAATTACAAGGTCATTAGTGAATGTGTTTTAATTTAGTATAAATGATAATCTGATATCCTTCTCTTTCTTCCCTTTTCCTGTTCAGTTTGTGTGTGTGCATGTGCGTGTGTGTGTGTGTGTGTGTGTTTTAATTTTTAATTTTGAAGATGTGGGGTACAATTCAGGGTTAGGTGTACAAATGTTCATTATGCGGTTACCCTTGTTGATGAGGTGTGCCCCCCCTTCCCTAGCAGTTTCCCACTACTGCCGATCCCTTTCTTATAGTATTATGATAATTGATCAAGATCCACTTATGAGAGAGAACATGTGGTACTCAGTTCTTTGTTTCTGTGATAGATCACAGGATTATAGACTCCAAGTCCATCCAAGTAGCTGCAAAGTTCATAATTTTGCCCTTCTTTATGGCTGTGTAATATTTGTGTTTTTAAAGCTACATTCCTCTTGCTGTATATACTCTTGGTTTGCCGCTCTTGAAAGCTGCATTGTTTATTCTAGAGTGTGGGTCTATTACAGAATGCTTAGATAGCCCCTTAGGTCAGTAGTTCTCAGCTGGGGGTGATTTTATACTCCACAGGATGTTTGGCAATGTCCGAAGACATTTTTTGGTCTTCCCAACTGGAGGCAGGCACAACTAGCATCTAGTGTAATGAGGATAGGGAGGCTGCTAAACATTCGACCATGCCCAGGACAGCCCCCACAACAAAGAATATCCAGTCCAAATGTCAGCGGTGCCAAAGTTGAGAAACTGAGCGCTAGATGAGTGTTTTCTCCGTCTTGGCTAAACATTAGAATTATTACCCAGGGAGCTTTTAAAATATAGGCTTGCTGGGCTCCACCCCCTGACTAATTAAATCAGACCCTAGGGTTGAGAACTGGGCTTGACAGTGTTTTTTAAAGTTCCTCAGGTGATTCTAGTGTGCAGCCAGGTTTGAGAATTTTTTCCCTAGAGACTCAGTCTTTGAAAGTTAAAGCATTGCAGGGAAGGATAATTCAGAATGAGTTTGAGAAGGAAGAAGCCTGGACAGTGCCGTTCCAAGTGCTAGTTTATGTCTGCACAAATCCTGCTATTGCTGATTTTGGCTCTTTACTAGGAAACTGGAGGAAATACTTGGCATTCTTTTACTCACTGGAGGATGGTGAAGACAGATGAGTTTAAAGTTACCCAGGACTTTTAAGATTAGTGAAGTCAACTGACGGACAGAATAAATAAGTATAAGCCACAGTCTACACTCTATTATCAAAACTCAAGAAAGTCTTTGAGGAAATCTTACAAATTGATGGCAGTGGTGTGGGGCAGAGGGATGGTTGTTTTGGTTTTTCTTCTCTTGAGTCTTAGCAAAAGAACAGTCACAGGAAATCTTTCCAAAAATTTAAATTGAATTATGCATGATAGGCAGTTAGAGTACACCCTCTGTCAGCTTTTCTCTGCTGTTGTGCCTATTAGTTAATCAATCCACACCAGGCTAATTTTTTATTTGTAAACAAAGTGGCTGTTGGTGTCCAATGCCTTTTCAGAGAAAGGGGAAAATGGCCTTTTCCAAAAATGCAATTTGGTGTAGACTTGTCCAACCCTTTTGCAGTGCCCTGAAGCAGGTAGCATATATTATCCTGCAGGTAAACATAACCTTCCATTCATATATTCTCCTATCCATGTCCTACTATAGGAGAAAAAAAAACCCAAGAACATTTCCATGGGCCAGTAGGGTTCCTTTATGCTTACAGGGAGGTTAAAATCACAGCATCAGAAAGGTTTTGGCTTTTGGTGCCTCAAATAAATATGGAAAATATAAGACCTGAGATCTGCTGGTAGCTGCAAGAATGGATACATTTCAACATCAGAATTTGCATTTATGTCTTTGTCACCTTCAAAGTATTGTGACTCACGTTCCACATTGGCTTTTCACAAAGACTCTGATTTAAGCAGAGGTCATGATTTTAATTTTACAAATGAGAAAATCAAGATTCAAAGACACAGGTGGGTCTTAAACTGCAGTTTGTTGATCCCTCCCCTCCCTCCCACCTTGGGTTATTTCAGGAATATCATCTGGTCTCCTTGTTAAGATTTAAAATGCTGTGTATCATCAGAACTATAGACAATTAACTACTTAGGGAAAACTTTAAAAGCATACTTTGATGTTTTAAAATTTCCTGTCACCTAGTTATAAAAGTATATCTATGTATGTATTATTTGTGGTAGTATAAAAAGGCAAGCATTTGACTAGGCGTTTTGCTTGAGTTTAATTAGTCTGCTAAATCATGTATTAAATATTTCAGCAAAGTTTAAATATATTTGTAATTTGAAATCACATTTAAAATAATGTTTCTGATAATCTATGTCCATATATCTAAGTTGCTTGTTAGCAGTTAGATGAACAACTAAAAATAACTTAGGGTTCATATTCCACATGGGAGAGTATCTTCTTTTTCTCTGAAAGGTTTTTATGCCAATTCCAAGGCTGAGTTAAAAGATTGTTCTTTCTTTCTTTCCTTTTTTTTCCCAGATACGGAAAGCGATCTAGCCCTGAGACACTGATTTCAGACCTCTTGATGAGAGAAAGCACAGAAAATGTCCCCAGAACTAGGTATGGCAAGGCTTGTAATGGGGACATTGTTGCAAGGTGCCCAGAGGAGGGAAGTCAGAGACAGCTGCCTGGTAGGAGGCAGTGGGACTGGGTTTCTAGACTAGGGAGGATTTGAGAAATGGAGTACCAGGCAGAGAAGACCTTTTCACCTACTCATTGGAAAACCTCTAAACTTTTGTGGGGTAACATTTTCTAGCCCAGATTATTGGGCATTTCCTTGAAAATTTTAAATACAAGTGACTTTAAACTCTATATGGAATTTCTAACATTGTTAGAACTGGGAGAGCAGAGAGTAATTTCCTACTTCTAAAATGACCACTGCCAATCTTTGACAGGGATAATGTTAAGTTTTAGTAAACTATGTGGAGTATCGAGATGTATTAGAAAATGTTCTGCGTGGTTTTTACTCCAACTTTCTTGGTTTTACATAAAACTGTAGGTGAATTGGGTGCTCCAGATTACTTTTAGACGTATTCTAGTGCAAAATGTGTCACAGAGTAATTCATTCCATTCAGTGAATGAATGTTGAATGACAGTATCCTTAGGAGCTTAGTAGTAGCTTCAGGACTTTCTTGGAGTGTGGGTCTGTCTTGGGAAGAGATGCCCACTAATACCTATGTGATAGATACTGGGCTAGGATTCATCTGGTGCATCCTAGACAGGGAGTACTGCTGAAGAGAAGCCTGGTCCTCTTCCGTTTTCATAAACCCCGGCTCTTCCATCCTTGCTTCCTTCATCTACCCACAGTAAGATCAAAACACACATGGTCCACCCACCCTTGTCTGTGACAGCTTGGCTGTCTTAAACCCAAAGCTCTACATCGTTAAGAACCAAGTTCCCCAGAAGAGGTCACTAGAACACTTGCTCAGTGAGTGTGACTGGTGACTCACTCCATGGAAGTTCTCCCCAGAGACCTGCTGGGCCACCCACCTTCCCTCCCACCCTTCCTCCGTTCTCTTGTGAAATGGCCAGTCCAGTGAGAGGTGCAAGTGTACAGTTGCCAGATATGTTTTCTCTGAGGGAAACAATGATTTGAACTGGAATAAAACTCTAGTGCCTTTGTCTCTGAAGGAGCCAGCCCAGATTAAAACAACAAATGTGAGGGAAGCAGGTGGAACATTCTTAAGGGTTGTCTTTAATACTAAGCAATAAATGCCTTTTCATGTTTCATTGACATGTATATATGATGTTTGCCACAGTAGAAAGTTTAGGGTAGGCTGAATCTACTTAGTGTTAGAAAAATAACAATCCAGACCTTACTTAGAACCTTACTGCTGGTCTTTGTTTTGTGGCCCAAAGTCACACAGTTAGTGCATGAAGTAAAGTTAATTGTACCCTGACAGACTCCATCATGTGCAGTTAGAAGGAGACAAAACTTGACAGCTTTGAGGTTGCCTTTGAGTGAGTGCTATTTTACTAAAAAGGGCTCGTTATAGTCTAATAAATAGCATCTTACTACATAAAAGGGCTGGCAGGAAAACAAAAGAAGCATATTTAGAGTTGAGTAACAATAACTTTCTTGTTACAGTTTCATGTGATTTCTGTAATTTTGATCTTCAAAAGATTGCAGAGTTCTTAGGCTCCTTTGATACATACAGAGCCTTTAAAATGCCCCCCCTGGGATTTGCCTGAGACTGCCAGCAGCACCACGGAAAGCCACTCAGCAGCGTCTGTGTGTATTGTGCTCCTGCCTCACTTTCAGATATTCTGCTTGGCCTCCTATTTAGAATGCCAGCAGGAAGATTTTCAACACTTTCTGATTATCTTTCAGCTCAGATCTGAATGTCTCCCTCTTGCAAGTGTCCCAGGAAGCTGGGCATCTTCTCTTACATACTTTGTTTCTTATATTTTACAGGCTTGAAGACCCTTCCATGTGGTGACGGGAGATGCAACTTTCTCGCTTGTCTTTTCCTATTTTCAGCCTATATTTCATCCTGTAAAACTAGAGTCCACTCGCCCTACCAATGCATGCAGCCATTGTGCTGAATTCTGCTGTGTTTTCCTTTGTCATCATTGTATATATGTGTGTTTAAATAAAGTACCATGCATTCAAAAGTGTATCCTCCTCAATGAAAAATCTGTTATTACAATAATGAGAATTACTTTCAGTCATTCATTAAATCACAATCTCCATCAAGTAGCAGATTTAGGGTTTGTTCCACCAATATTAAAGCAGTGGCTATGAAAGATATAGATATATCATTACTTATGGTGACCAAGACTTGGCTGTGTGTGTGTGTGTGTGTGTGTGTGTGTGTGTAATAAATAAAAGCATTTGGAGATATTGATCAAGGGAATACTAATTTGGGAATATTTTCTCAACTTTCCTCCCCATTCACATGAAATCCTTGCTAACCTTGTTAACCTATGCTGTCAGCAGAAGAGCTTGCTATCTAATAGAACTTTATGTGAAATGTCCTTTATTTCTCTCTCTAATATGGCAACCACTAACCACTTGTGGCTTTTGAGCCCTTGAATGTGGCTAATGCAGATAAGGAACTGAGTTTTACATTTTATTTAATTTTAATGAATTTAATTTCAATAGCCACATGTCTTTAGCAGCTACCATATCAGACAGCAAAGGTCTATGCGTCTATTTAGGACACCACTCTTAGAATTTAAATCGGAAATACACCAAACAGGATGACTACCTTTTCACACAACATTAGGCATGTTACTTAATTGAGCTAAAGATATTAAACTTCCCTCTTCTTTAAGTACCCATTTGCATGGTCTTAGCTTAAAATTAATGTTATTAGAGTCTTGCATGCAATTTCTAAATCAAAGAAAATGAGTTTTATCCCATACCAGTACTTTATTTTAATTTTATTTCAATAGTTAGGGGGTACAAATAGTTTTTGGTTACATGGTTGCATTGTACAGTGACAGAGAAGTCTGGGTTTTAGGTATACCCATCACTCCCACCTGTACACATTGTACCCAGTAGGTAATTTTTGTGTGTGTGTCTCTTTACCCCTTCCCACCATCACCCTTCTCAGTCTCTAGTGTTCATCATCCCATTCTCTATGCCTTTACAGGTCCTTAGTTTCGCTTCCACTTATAAGTGAGAACATGCAGTGTTTGATTTTCTGTTCCTGAGTTAGTTCACTTAGAATGATGTTCTCTAATTCCATTCAAGTTGCTGCAAAAGACATTTAATTCTTTTGATAGCTGAGTAGTATTCCAGGGCCATATTGGTACTATATACCACACTGTAAAAAATATGCACAAATATTTTTATGTGACATTTTAAAACTGCTTATAAAAAACCCCCTTGCATAACAATATACATTATGATTTAGGGAACCTTATAGTATATACAATATTTCTCTGTATAAAGAATTCTAACTTTTTTTCAACCAATGAAGTCAGTATTGCTGCAAAATATGCTTTTCTTTAATGAAACTGTGATAAAATTGTTCTGTGATTTCCCTAAAATTCCCCTTATGTTTATGTCTTTGTTCTTTGAACAAATACTGATATGTAAAGTGTTTTTTTAAAATCTTAGAAGGTTGAATGCCACAATTTATTAGCATATGACATCAAAGCTCTTTATTAACTTAGTGTATTTGAAAATTTTCCTTGCTTAAGTTAATAATATGCAAAGAAAGTTGACTCAGTCATCTGACAGCTTAGACATGCTGAATATTCATCACTATGTATACAGTTGCACATACACTTATACAAAACATTTTGGTCAGTGACTGACCACACATACAATAGTGGTCTCATAAGATTATAGTGCTGGGTAAGATGGTGACGGTATAGGTGGAATTGTGATTCTCCGAACGTAAGTTCCCCAAAAGACTCTTGCTTTCCTTCCCCCAGCCCCCTGTCCATGGCCAGCCGCACTGGTCTGAGGCCCAGGGGACACTCGGTCCCACTCAGGGCTGGATATTGGGGCCCCTGGCTGCTACCACATGAACAGGAGTCTTGGGTCTGGCTCCCTCCCTGGCTACATCGTCTTGCCCAGACCAAGCCGCCGGTCACCCAGGGAGGCTCTGGGTGTCCACCCCTCAGATATGCCGATTCCATTTCTGGCTTAAATACCCTGTGAGCGATCCAGGGCCACTTTCGCCCACTCACCGCCTGCCCTTTGGAGTTTTGGAGCTCTGGAGCTCTGGGCCCACCCTGGCTGAGGCACTCAGCGTGCGAACCCATGCTTGTGTAAGGGAACAGCATATCTTGAGGAGGTGCTGATCGGAGGCTCTCAGCTCCAGAGGAGGGAACCCCCGGCCCCATCCTCCGCCCCAGCCCACTGGTGGTGCCCCAGATCCAGTGCCCAGCTGTGCAGCTGATCCCCGGTGCCTCCTATGCCACCACAGTCCATCATAGTGGATTGCCCAGGGACCCAGACGAGTGGAGAGAAAGGATCAGTGAAAGTGAAACTGCCACCTCGGCCATTCGCCAGGCAGAGATTTGCATTGCCCCACCCACCTAGGAGCTGCCTCCACCTCAGTTCCTAAGGTAACATCGCTAAACAGAAGACAAAGCCCCTCCCTTACGCTGAATCAGACAAAGGCAACTAGGCGTCACAGACTTCCCAGGCAGCAGGCTAAAAGAAGAAACCCAAGCTGAAGTAAATTTAGCTGTCTGCAATGAAAGTAAGGGGAGAGGCTGGAAATCAGAGCTGAAGAGACTTTAGACACTCAGGAAAGATTCCAGAGCTAGTCTGATTTCTTATTTTGACTTTTGATTTTATCA
>CAUYQG010189683.1:0-12498 GCA_963574415.1 Tarsius wallacei | reverse complement strand
TCCCGGCCACCGCAGCCTTGACCTGCTGGGCTCCAGCGATCCTTCTGCCTCAGCCTTCCGAGTAGCTGGAATTACAGGCGCACGCTACCACGCCCGGCTGATTTTTTTATTTATTGTAGAGATGAGGTCTCGCCAAGTTGCCCAGGCAGGTCTCGAACCCGCGGACTCAGGCAATCCACTCACCTCAGCCTCCCAAAGGCGCGGGATTACAGGCTGAGCCACCGAGCCCAGCTCTTAGTAATTTTAACCGAGAAACATTTTTTCCCGCTCACCCACTTTCTGCCATGTTTCTCTCCACATCTTCCACTGTCCAATCTTCAGGTTTCACGATATGCCAAAGTTTAAAGCATCAGCATTATAAAAAATACATATTAAAAGAATACTTTATGCTTTATCTAAAATTTGATTTAAAAAATTAAAAGCTAGCTTTCACAATACATTTTATTGCATAATGTTCTTTAAGGCATCATGCTGTAGGATGACTAGATTCATACAGGAGGCAATATAATCTGATGCTATTAAGTGTGTGCTCGTGGTGATAAATCTAAGTGGAAAACCTGGGAAAAGCATACTAATGTATACATACATGTCTTCTGATTTTCAAGAATACCTAGATACTTTATATACATAGTATATGCATATCTCTCTGCATGTATGTACCTTATCTTCATTTCACCTTAGCTGCATCCCACAATTCTTGTTATGCTTTCAGTGACTCTTGTTGGCTTTTCTAGTGAATTATAGAACCTGAAGGCAGTCTTGAGGACCTTTGAACTTGACACTGGTGTTAGAAGACAATGGTCTTGAATGTGCAGTTTGTGTCAGAAGGGAGAGTGGTCTTGTGGCTTCCTTATACACTTCACAGATTGCCAACGCTATCAGTCGACAGAATCACTTCAGGTGTTCCCCAACGAATGATGAACCACTGCGATGGAAATTTGAGAAAGGCTCCATTTCCTCCTTCTTCCTAATGGTCTCCTGGATATGACTAAGACACCTGTCCCTAGAAATCTGAGAATTGGGGAACTCTTCTCTGTTTAAAGTAAAAGCAGCTTAGTTTCTTAGGAAAATTCACTATTTGAATGAGCCACTCTCACTTGAGTAGGCCAAAGGTTAAGAAAAACTTTCCAACCTCCGTTGTATTTCTTTCCAGCTACTATCATGATTTCTAGTTATCAAAAAGCACTAAGTAGATCTTCCAAGCTCTGTAATTTCACAAGCCATTGTATAACACCCAATGTTATCATTGCCAGTAAAAGAAGTTGCCTAATTCACTTTTTAACATTTAAAATCCAACTCCAGAACTTAATTTCATGTAGAATGTTTCAAAACTCACTGAATTCTTAACCTAGAATTTATGTTGAAAGTGATTATTTCTGATAACTTGCAAACTCATTATTTTCAAGCATGAATGCCTTTACTACTTTTTAATTAATTACCAGAAATAATGCTATTTTCACATCATCCTTATGATTCTTTTCCATCTTTATGTGTTACAAAATTGTCAACTCCCATCCATATGACTTTTGAAAAATTTCAAGTTTAGACAATTATAAAGGATAATTATTAATAGGAATACATCCTACAAATTTCATGTTTTTTCTCCCAATAATATTTATTGTTTCTTTTCCCATATTTTATCACATTATTTGTAAAAAGAATTTCAAGTTAAAATACTATACATTATTTATATCCATGTAAAACATGTTTACATATATATGTACATATATGTGAAAGACAATATGTGTGCAAATTTTTTTTTGCAGAATGGTTTATATTCTCTGTTTCTCAAGAAAATTACTTAAAAAGTACCATCCAATGGTCATGTGAGCTTAATTGGTAGTACTCTTCTCACCCAGTATAGCAGTATTTATTAATTTTTCCCCATGCTGTGTCGAGAAACACATAGTCACTTGTCACTGAGTACATGTGTAAATGCACACATAGACATATAAAAATTAAGCATGTTTTTATAAAATAAATTTATCTTTCTTATATGTATTGCATTCTATTTTCTATTACACTTTAAAAAGTGATTTTTGATTTCATTACCTATCATCACCTAGCATCTTATGATTCTGTGTAATTATAAGAGCTCTGCCATGGTATCAGGGAGTGGCTAGAAAATCCTCACCCCTCATTTTGGCTTGTTCAAGTTAGAGTGTGAACATGGAATGCCTTTTTGTTCACTTAGATACTTCCAAGAAGGCATTTACCATTTATGTTTTTTAAATTGAAATATAGTACATTTATAGAAGTGAATGAAATAAAGAGCTTGATTTATTCTTACTATGATAAGAATGCTTATGCATATACCTCCAAAATTAAGACCCAATAGCTTGTGGTGATATTTTAGAAGTACTCTGGTGGCTTAATAATCCACGTATCCTCCATTCTTCATCTTCTTCATGAAACACTGCCGCGATTTTATCATTTTCTTGCTTTAAGTTTTTTTTTTTTTGAGTTGGAGTCTCACTCTGTCGCCCAGACTGGAGTGCAGTGGCCACTCCCGGCCACCGCAGCCTCGACCTGCTGGGCTCCGGCGATCCTTCCGCCTCAGCCTTCCAAGTAGCTGGAACTACAGACGCGCGCTACTACGCCCGGCTGATTTTTTTAATTTATTGTAGAGATGAGGTCTCGCTTGCCCAGGCGGGTCTCGAACCCGCGGGCTCAGGCAATCCACTCACCTCAGCCTCCCAAAGGTGCGGGATTACAGGCTGAGCCACCGAGCCCGGCTCCATATACATTTTATCAGCTTGTCAGTTCTAAAATTCAAAGTCCTACTAGGATTTTGATTGTGGTTGTATTAAATCTATAGACAAGTTTGAGTAGAACTGTTATCTTAACTACATAGAGCAGCGGTCTCCAGCCTTTTGGCATCAGGGCCCAGTTTCACAGAAGACAATTTTTCCATAGACTGGGGCTGGGGAGGAGGGAGGGATGGTTTTGGCATGATTCAAGAGCATAACATTTATTGTGCACTTTATTTCTCTTATTATTAGATTGTAATATATAATGAAATAATTATGCAACTCACAAGAAAAAAAGAGGCATGGACAGAAGTGGTAAATAAAATAATGGGTGGGCCACATGTGGACTGAAATGTGTCAGATTCTGACTAAAAGCTGCTACTAGATACAACTGTAAATTGAAGTACATCAACTCACTTGCCATTCACTGATAGGGTTTTGATATAAGTCTGCAAGTAATTTACTTATTATGCTCTCTGTGCAGTCAAACCTCACTGCTAATGTTAATCTGTATTTGCAGCTTCTCCCCAGCACTAGCATCACCACCTCAGCTCCACCTCAGATCATCAGGCATTAGATTCTCATAAGGAATACCCAACCTAGATCCCTTGGTATGCAGTTCACAATAGGGTTCACACTCCTGTGAGAATCTAGTGCTGCCGCTGATCTGACAGGAAGTGGAGCTCAGGCAGTAATGCAAGCCATGAGGAGCAGCTGCAAATACAGATGAAGCTTCACTTACTTACAGCCACTCACCTCCTGCTGTGTGGCCCAGTGTGTAACAGGCCATGCATGTTATTGGTCTTTGACCTGGGGCTTGGGGACCCCTCACATAGAGTCTTCTAATACATGAATATAGTATCCCCATTCACTTAGTCCTTCTTTGATTTTGTCTCTATATTTTGTTGTTTTCAATATACAGATATTACACATATTTTGTTAAAGCTATACTTAAGTTTTTCAGGTTTTCTGGTGCTATTTTAAATGTCATTATTTTTCAATTTCAGTTTCTAATTGTACATTGCTAGTGTATAGAAACATGATTTATTTTTGTTATATTGAACTTCTATCCTACTCCTCTGCTAATCTCACTTATTAGTCCTAGTATCTTTTTTAATGATTCCTACTTTTTACATAGATAATCATGTTGTCTGTGAAGAGAGCTACTCTTATTTCTTTCTTTATAATCTTTATGCCTTTTATTTCTTTTTCTTTCATTATTGCACTGGCTAGGACCTCCAGTGTAAGGCTATATAGGAGTGGAGAGAGTGGACTATAAATTAGGTTTTAGGTAGTTACAGCAGTTTAAAGAAATTAGAGGAAATTCATTGTGTCATATATGTGTGTGTGCTATGGTGACCAAATAATCCTGGTTTGCTCAGGACTTTCCTAATTTTATCAATGAAAGTTGGGTGTCCTGAAAGCCTTCTCTGTCCCAGGCAAACCTAGACAGTCAGTCAACCTATTTATGTACTGTGTGTGTTTCTGGCAGTGTGTGGGGAGGGGGGTGGGGGGGGGTGGAGATGGAGAGTACTGAAGGTAGAGAATAGGGGATCAAATGACTAAATTTTCTTCCTAGACTCACCTTTAAATTATGTAATTTATTAAATCACTTAAAAGACTTTAATAATCATCAAGTTAGTTTAACACTAGCAAATAGTTATAATTAAATAGAAATCAATATTATTTATGAGTTTGTCTTCTAAAATGTGTACTGTTTAACTGAAAGTTAGATTAATGCATAAACTTCAGAAAAAAAAAATCTCTCTCTGACTGCACCTTACATTACATAAATAAACAAGATCTTCTTTTCCAGTGTGGTGAAAATGCTTTTTTATCTTTCTGTTTCCTGAGAAAGTAGTCAGAAGAGGAAAACTCATGTAGCCATGTGTGTCTCATGCCAAGAAGGAAAAAAAAAAAATGAATTCTTTGAACATTTCCAGTTTAGAGGTTTGTACAAATCTGTCATATGTCCCAGTGAATAAAATTCATAATTATTTGTCCTAATATATTCCCTAGTACCTAGTCACATGCAAATAAGACAAAAAGTAGTTTTGGCATAATCTTTCATAGTAATCCTTAGGATGCTCATGAAAACCATACTTAAAGTATCATCTGAGCCACTTAGGTTTTGAATATGATTTGTGGAGTGGAGTTAAAATAAATCTGAAATGAAGATGCCTTTAGTTCTGTTGACTACAAATATTATCATAGTTATTCCTCTTTTTGTTTTTCTTGTCTTTGCGTGAATCATGGGCAGTCGTGCAAGTACCCAAGGAGAGCAGACACTAATGGGGCTGAGCAGGAAAAGCTTAATCCACCCAGTTTTTCTGAGTCTGCAAAACAACCTCTGATCTATTTTCCAGTTTCCCTAACAGGCCACCAACCCTCTTCTTCATATCATTTCCCTCTCCATTCCTGGGACCCACTCTGCCATCAGTTTAGTCTTTGACTCTCATTTTACTGTCATGCCTATACTAAATATGGCAGTGATGTTGTGATTGCTATTTTCCCAGCAGCACAGATACATCTCATGTGCAATCCATAACTGTGGTTGGTGTGGAGAAATAAAATTGGGAGTTATCCAGATATCCCTGCTCTTTGAGAATATTCAGTTTTAGAGTTTGGCTTCCAGACTATGATTCAGTGAGTGCCTGCTATGAGCCAGATATTGTTTTTCAAACTCTACTACATCACCTCAAAATTTGTAGGACTTTCTTGTCCCCTCCTTCTCTCCTTTCTTGTCCCCTTTTCTCCGTTTTATTTAGTCTAATGTACATGGAAGAAGACTAATAACCTACCTATCTGCCTTCTATTGCAAAGGTTAAAGAATAATCAACTATATTCATTTTATGTTCAAAGTAAGACTTCTTTCTTCCACATCAGCTCTTCCTCTTTTATTCTCAATCTCAGTTAATGACTCAACAGAAACTTCAACCTGTCTTTGATCTTCTCTCCCCATTTCCTCCTCAACCGACAAATGACCATTTTTCCATCATCTGCTTTTATTCATTCCTGAGTCTGTTCTCTCCTCTCAGTCTTCTCACTTCCATCCTACTTCAGAATTTATCTCCTTGCCTTGACCAGAACAATAACCACTTAATTAATCTCTCTGTTGTATTCATTTCCTAGGACTGCTGTAACAAATCACCACAATCTTGGCAACTTAAAACAACAGGAATTCTTTTCTCTTTCAGTTCATGAGGCCAGACGTCTAAAACTCTTGAAAACATGTTAGGTTGTCAGTTTGAAATTCAAGGGTCAATAGCCATTTGTTTATTTATTAATTTAATAAATATTTGTTGAACCTACACCATCTATCTAGTCACTGTTCTAGGGGCAGACCAAAAAAGTGAATAATAACAGCACTAATCTTTGTCACTCAGAACTTCTAGTCTAGTAGACAAAGGTACACTTAATCAAAATAGAAGGTATGTTTTACAGAGAGTAAGGACCCGGGAGGATTAAATTCTAATAAACGTGAAGAACTGCAAGCCTTTTAAAAGCATCTGTCCATAAGTTTTTCACTGTTGTATTATCTGAAGAAGCAAAACCTGTATGTCCTTCCCTCACATGCTTGTGGCAGGCATAATTAGTTATGAAATGGTCAAAGAGAAAGGACGGTAGGCACCACAGCAGGACAGAGTGTCTGGGTTGGGGAATAACCTAATGTCTGAACCAAATTATTTCCATATCTAATCAGTCACTAATTCTATCACTATTGTCTCTCAAATCCACTTTTTCTTTGTCCCCCTGCCATATTCAGTCCCATATTATCTGTTTCCTCTTTATCACGTATGTTTTAACTTTCTTCCTCCTCTGTTCTTACCCCTTTCCATAACCCTCTTTCCATCCATCCTTTTTCATCTCAAACTGAATTTTATTTCTAAAATAGAAATTTGATTCAGACATTAGGTTATTCCTCAACCCAGACACTTCATTGGCCCCATGCCTTCAGTATAAACTCCTTGTTTGGATATTCCTGATAAGGTCAAGATCCGAGGACGAATAATGTTTCATTGTTGTCTATTTCTTCAACTTCATCTCTTACCACTCATCTCTCCTCCATAAAATACTTTGCTCAGCTTTTCTGCACACCTTGACATTCCAGGGAATGTCATAGTATCTCTACCTTTGCATGCACTGTGCCCTCAACCCTTCTTCCTTACCTTGCCTTTCTCTGCTATCTCCATTCCTCTTCAAGCAAAATATAAGGATCAGGTGACTTCCAGCTGACCTCTGAATCCATCAAAGTCTGCATGGAGTCCTTCCTCTGGGTTCCAATAGATCTTGAACTTTCTCAATAACAATATAGGACAAACATTTGTTTATCTGCTTTTCCCTAGTTAGTCTTCACTTTGGGCTTCATCCTAGTGATTGTGATTTAATTAATTAGCAGTGAAACCCATCAATACTTTTTCAAAGCATCTGAGTTAAGAAACACTGACCCAGACGATTAGTTTCTCTGATTTGGGACCCTTTCTTAACTAGCTTTATATCCTTTGTGTGTCTCCTCAGGGCCTGCCTCAAAATGGGTTCTCCAGGTCCTCATTCAATATTTGTTTGGTAAATGAGTACAGATCATGAAAGAGGAAGTTTGTTGGGGCCTATTTAGAGGCTTGGGAACAGGAGAGGTTGGTTATTCTAGTCTCTGGCTGAGACTAAGCATCTTGCCTTGAATACTTATCCCTAAGAGCTTGGCCAAGTTTAAGATGCTGGAAAAGTGCCAGACTCCTACCCTGGAGATGTTTAATCTGGGAATGTTTCATCTCCATTTGCACATTTCAACCTCACTGGTCCATCAATCACGAGTGCTCTATGCATGAGTGAGTCTGTGGAAAGAGTGGGAGTTTCTTAACTCTGTAGTTTATGGTGTAATACAATAATTAATAGAATAGACAGTTTATTTAAGTGGGAGGGCAGAGGACTGTGGTTCTTAAGATTCTTTTTTTATGTCTCTTCTCTAATCTTCCAGAGTTGCATTTAGTAGAAGACATTTCTGTTATTCAAAGAAAAGCCTTTAAAGCAGCTTATACCCTCCCATCCTATGTACATCACAAATAAAAAAAAATTAAACCTATAATATTAGCTGTGTTCACAGTAAAACCTTTCATCCTGACCTCATATTTGTCTTCCTTATATCTTCAAAACATGTGTCATATCAGCTCATTTCTTGGCACTTTGTAATAGCAAATATTGCGACTCTTTCTGAATTCAAGGGGAAAAAAAGAACAGGTATATATTTACAACAGATACTAAACTAGTCTTTTACTTTTCTCCTTTCTCTGCCAGAGTGGTAGACATATTCTATTTTGCCAGTTTGAATTGTATTCTTTTTAGTGTTCTAATGACTAGAGTAAAAGCCCGAGCTTTCCATAAAAAATAACTTTAAGTCAAATGCAGATCATCCAATGGCAACATTCTCTTTTCACAGTTCCTGTCTTCCTGTTGATTTTGTGGCCTTCATAGGCTCCTGGATCCTAAGGCAAAGATGAATGGTTCTATAAAACCAGGAAGTTCTTCAGGATTCGAGTTGTCATTTCAGAAAAAAGTAAAGGGATCTCAGATATTTACAGTCTTTTTGACACTACATAGGAACTTTCCTTGTAAATACTTAACAAATAGAAATGACAGCAGTGACAGGATGGGTGAGGCTTTGCCTTTATTCCTGTCACCCAGTAGTTGAGAATGGGCTCCAGTGCCTCATTCCTGAATATCATGTGATATTTACTTCCTCCGCTGACTTCTCCATACAATATTTCCAGAGTAGTCCTCAAAATACATGATGTTTCCCTATATTCCTAAGTTTAAAAACCTATAAGTCTCACTGACTGTCCATTGGATAACTTCTCAACTCCTTCCTCTGGCATTCAAGACCCTCTAATATCAGGCCCTAATATTCCTCTCCAACCTCTCCTGGGAAGTAAGCATGTTAGCTTGATTTTATAATTAAGGAATGTAAGACCTGAGAAGGAAGGTGACATCTCCATTGTCACAATGACAGAACAGAGTTGAGATTAGGCCACCTGACTCCTGGACAAGTATGCTTTCTACTGCACCACATTTTCTTCACACTTAGTACCTGCTATTTCATTTGCAAGATGGGGTTCATAATAATAACTCACTTTTCTAATGTGGAAGATTTGTTGGCAAAACTTCCACGATGGTCCCCATTAGCCACACCTGCTGGTAGTCATGCCTCATTTAGTTCCCTCCTACAATGAATAAGGCTGACGTGTAAATCAATAGGATATTCTGGACATGGTAGTGTGCCGCCTTCAAGGCTAGGAACACCTGCTGGGGGAAAGTCAGCCTCTGTGTGTCAAGGACACACGGCAAGGAACTGAGGCATCCAGCCAACAGATGCGTGAGTGATTTGGGAAGTAGACCCTCTCACTCCAGTCAAGTTTCCTAAGACCTCAGTATGGATGGCATTCTCACTGCAACCACCCAGCTAAGTCAGAACTACCCAGCTAAGCCACTCATGAACATCTGACCCACAGAACTTTGAGGTAATATGTGTTGTTTCGAGTCACTGAGTTTTGGGGTAATGGATTATGCAGCAATAATGAATGGATACTGGGATTAGAAAAAAATAATCTTTGAAGTTCTTATTTCTGGGATTTTATGAGAAAATGATGATTTGCCCTTCTCAGACAGATAGGAATCTATACTGCAGCTGAATAAAAGGGCTGCCCAGTGGCATTCTGATAGACTTTGGTTCCAGTGATTATGATTAACATACAAAATTATCCCCATTTACATAAAGACATAATCAGAGTTTTCCCAGTTTCCTTATTGTTACTCATGCTCTATGCAGTGGATACTGACACCTGTGGATTCTATCTCTAGACTTCTCCTCTGTGTCCCACCCCTGCCTTTGTCCCACAGCCAAAGTTACCGTTTGGGCTGTCGTCATGTCAGCACCTCCTGAGTGGACTTTCAAAGTCTTCCCTTCTCGTTTACCTTCTGTGTGGCCATCATGCTGTTCCCAAATCCAGACCTGGCAATATTATCCCCTGTTTAAAAATATCTTCTCTCCATTATCCTTAAGCTCCTCAGCCAGTGGCACAGAGCTTGCCAGATCGTGGCTCCTGCTGACCTTTTCAGCTCTCCTGTCACTGGCCCTAGGTTCTGGCCTCCCTATATTATTCAGATCACTCCAGTTCCCATACACCTTCCCATTCCTGTTCTTGCTGTTCCCTCTACTTGGACTGCCCCTCTTCTCCAATGCCTGCAGTGCTCGTCTTTCTTACCTGCCTGTGAGGGTCTGGGAACAGGATCTGCTCCTTCTCATCATCAAGACCCAGCCCCTGAGAAATCCTCCTGGGTGCCCCAAGAAGTTATTTACTTTTTTTCCTGGGCCTCCAGGCACCTTGAGTCTTCTTCTATTAAAACACTTAACACACTAGGTAGGAATGCTTTGTTCATTAGTATGACTCCCCATCCTAAAGAACAGGCTAGAATTTCTAAAGGACAGTCATTGTGTTTTATTAGTCATCTCAGTGTCCCCAGCACATAGTTTGGAGCCTGGTATGGTGTAGATACCCAGTAAATTTCTTTGGAATGGAAAGATGGATGAAAGGATTAAAATGCTTCAAATTTCCCCAGGAATCTCTTGTAACCTAAATTGTGTAGTGCATATATGGGCAGTTGAATCTTCTTTTAAAAGTTGGCCTACTTCTTTTATTGTCTGAAGCCTTGTGAACATTTTAGATTTAACCTGTGAAATCTATGAAACCCCCAAGTCCTGCAGAGTTTCTCGGGACAAGGCTGGGCAGGTTTTGGTAATTGTTCAGAGCCTGGTTTGATGATAAGGGGTCTAAACTGTGTCCTAGACCGGCCAAATAGGGTGAGGAAGGAGCTGGGATGGTTCTTAAGGATACCAGACTGGCCGACAGAATGAGATACGAAAAGGATAAGGCAAAAACGGAAAGAGGGTCTGGGAACAGGTGGTGCACAGAGATACAGAGGTCCAGATTGGTGGATGGAAATCCAGAAGCAGGTGATGTCTGGAAATTCAACTGGACGGGGAAATCTCTGTGATAGGAGTAAATATGGCCAAATCATCTACATTCTCCATACCTCGCCTCTTTTTTTTCCCTGAGTTGCAGTCTCATTCTGTCGCCCAGCCTGGAGTGCAGTGGCCGCTCCTGGCCACCACAGCCTCAACCTTCTGGGCTCCGGCGATCCTTCCACCTCAGTCTTCCAAGTAGCTGGAACTACAGGCACGCACTACCATGCCCAGCTAATTTTTTTGATTTACTGTAGAGAAGAGGTCTCGCCAAGTTGCCTGGGTGGGTCTCGAACCCGTGGGCTCAGGCAATCCACTTGCCTTGGCCTCCCAAAGTGTTGGGATTACAGGCTGAGCCACCAAGCCTGGCCATACCTCACCTCTTTATCTGTGAAGAAAGAAAAGTAATAATATTTACCTGATAGGGTTATTGTGAAGGTTAAATGCATAAGTGCATGTGAAACTCTGAGAACAGGGCTTGCTTCAGCGCAATCACCCAGTACATGTTTGTTTTTCATATTTATGTTACCAGTATTAATGCAAGACCCAAGGACTCCAACCCCTAAAGGGCTGAGTCAAGGGGTCTGATGGGTTGAAGGAAGGTAGAAGCCCACCCTAGGACCCAACTCAAGCACATGTAGCAGGACAGAGGGCTGATATTAGATATCTGCATGACATGGGTTTGGGGAATATGGCAGAAAGGCAGCTTAATGAACAAAACAAAGCCAAACAAAACAAAAAAGCAAGACAGAAGACAAAAGACCTTTTATTGAAACCTGCTTATATCTCAGGCTCTACAAATTCCCATAAAATTGTTCCTTATATAAATCAAAAGTCATAGGATAGTGACAATTTGTTATAGTTTAGCCTTATACATCACACAGTGTAGCTCAATATTTAGAGTATGATCTCTAGAGTGTGATTTATGGGATCCTTATTTACAAGCTGTGTGACTTGGGTCAGTTATTTACCCTTTATGCCTCAGTTTTCTCATTTGTAAAAATGGGGAAAATATCATATTACTCTTTTATTGAGTTATTGTTAGGATTCAACAAAATAATTCACACAAGCACTGTGAAGATTTAACTGACTTAGAAGTATAAACTGTTTCGAAATAACGTGTTTAGAAATGTACATGGCACATAAAGCATTCAATAATGTTAACTATCATCATCATCATCATCATCTTCATTCCAGACCCCAGGAAATCATGCCCAGTACATGGCAGGCATTCAATGAATATTCATCAAATGAATGAATAAATCTATATAAAGAGCTCTTCACAGAGCTTGGCTCATTTTACACCCTGAATAAGTGTTAGCTATTATAATTACATTTTCCTCTTTAACTCTCACAATAGTCCTTTGAGGTGGCTATTGTTGTCTTGTTTTATTAAATGGAATAAAGCAAGTTATGAAAAGGTGAAGGAACTTTCCACAGGACATACAGTAAGGAACAGGCAGAGCAAGCCTTTACAACCGTGTTTGTCTGACTCTAACATCACAGTAGGTTCAAAGTCTGTCTCAGTCCGTTCAGGCTGTTATAAGAGAATAGACCAGGTGGCTTATAAACAATAGAAATTTATGTCTCACATTTCTTGAGGCTGAGAAGTTCAAGATCAAGGCATTGGCAGATTCTGTCTGATGAGGGCCCGCTTCCTGATTCACGGATGGTGCCTTCTCTCTGTGTCCTCACATGGTAGAAGTAGCTATGAACTCCCCGTGGGCCTATTTT
>CAUYQG010189680.1:0-28540 GCA_963574415.1 Tarsius wallacei | reverse complement strand
CTGAGTATCACATGTTCTCACTCATATAGTAGACCTTGATCATCCAACGTATTACCTCAAGAAAATGACTGACAGTGGTGGGAAACGATGGGGGGGTGGGAGGGATAGGGGAAGGGATTAATGGCAGTAAATACCTGTCTGGGGATGGGGGGACACTTCCTATCAACAAGGGTGCCTGAACGAGACATATTTGTGTACCTAACCCTTAACTGTACCCCTCAATATCACAATAAAAAAATATTGTATATATAAATAAATAAATAAATAAATAAAAGAGGCAAAGAAAATAGATTTGGGGGCCAGGTGCAATGACTCATGCCTGTAATCCCAGCAGTTTGGGAGGCTGAGATGGAAGGATTATTTGAGCCCAGGAGTTCGAGACCAGCCTGGCTAAATAGTGAGACCTCATCTCTACAAAAACATAAAAAACTTAGCTGGGCATGATGGTACATGCCTGTAGTCTAAGTTACTTGGGAGGCTAAGGAGGGAGGATCACCTGATCCCAAGAGGTTGAGGCTGTAGTGAGCTGTGATCATGCCACTGCACTCCAGCCTGGGTGACAGAGTGAGACCTTGTCTCAAAAAAAAAAAAAAGAAAAAGAAAAGAAAAGAACTTCTTAACCTTTAGATCTCAGCTTTCAGCCCCAAATGGATTCTTCATTTTTCATTATTTTTAATAACACACAATTTAAACACTATAATCCAATGTGTGATTAGTTATTTAATGTCCATGTCCCCTCAAAATGTGAGCTCTAAGGTCAAATTTGTCTCCTTACTATATTGGAGGCTCTTAAGCATTGGTTGAGTTAAAAGAACGAAAAAGTTAGTGAATGTGTCATTTGAACCATAAACTCCCTGTGACCAGGCTTCTCCAGAAACATTTTTCATCATCCGGATAAAAAGGTTTCACTGATGTGCCCCACCACCATCTGACTCATAGCCTGTTCTCCAATGAGCTATGGTCTCAATGCCAACCATCTTCTGCAGCTCCAACAGGACTCAACCTTCTCAGCGTCTCCCTTTGCCCCTGCCTCACCCCTCTTTGTTTCATCTGTACCCCTTTAATCAAATGCAGAGTGCATGAAATATGATATGTGATCATGTTAGCACGGCTCTATTTTGATGTGCTTTTGTCAAGCCTGTAGAGACAAGTGGAAAGAGAAGTGAAACAGAAGCTGGGAAAATACTGCCAGAAACTATGTCAACAAATAACTCCAGAGTTTACTTTCCCATTAGTTCTAAACCGTTTAAGCAAAGTAGCTGCTCCTTTGTCTATAGGTCACAGCCTGAACCCGAATTAGTGGTAAAAAGGCAAAGCAAATCCCTAATAGAACATATTTCATCTTCTGGTCTCGGAGTTTAGATTTCTTTCTATTTTTACTTAAAACAACAGAGGTTTATGCCTCCTTGTCGTCCCAAATCATACCCAGAGGTTGGCAACAAGGCTCCAAATGGCAGTTAATAAATCTCAAGTAATGTATCGATCACTCCTCATGCTTTTTCTATTGTTCTTAAAACATAAGAACTGTCTCATTATGTTAAGAAAAAAGGGACAAGTTTCCACACTTAAATGCCAACCAAGGAAAGAAATCCCTGGGAAGCTAATAATGAAACAAAGGTGGTTTTCTTCAGCAGAACCGTGTGTGCTAAATTGCACTTTTATGTGATTTTTAGGGCAATTTGCCACTTTCTTGGCACCACTTCATCACTTTTCTTCAGCAACAAAGAGAAAACAAAAGGCCACAATGACCTATATATTATAGCTTTAACAATGTGTGTGGGGGCGGGCTCTGAGTGTACAAGTCAGATTTCATAATGGAGATTTCATTTTCTTATTTACGTTAGAGAAACTCAAGGGTACGTACATTCTCACCCCCCACCCCAAAGATTTTACCGCTTCTCCTAGTTGGTCCACTGGAAGAATATTCATCCTTAAATGCCGTGAACAGCAATGTTCCCATTGCATTCATCACATATTATGATTTATACGTCATACCTGACTTCATTTTTACATAGCTTCCTTGACTTCCTGAGAGGTTCAACTCACCAAGTATCTATCCAATGCTCTCATCACAAAAAGGAGGAAACTGAGGCCCAGAGACATAATGCGACACGCCGTCACCTATTCAGACCAACTGTGATTAAATGGCTTTTATGGTGGGTTATCCTTTAAGGTGAACATGACAGTTAATAGCTGAGGGATCCTGAAGAGTTTTATAAACAATTTGGCCTCTCTTTTCCTATAATTAAATGGGAAAATACCAGCCTTGCCCGGTTGATCCAAACCATCTCAGGAGGTTTGAAAATGAAAATTTCTCCCCCTGCCTGGAATTGTATTCCTTTTCTTCCTTCTGACTTGCCTTCCGAGTTAATTATTCCCCTTCTATGTCTCGTGTCAGATGTCACATCTTTTCCAGAAGGCTTCCCTGATCCTGATCCTTCTAAGCCGGGTCCAGCAACATGCAGAACACTGTACTACCCTGTTGTAAGCTGATTACAATGGTGATTAAAGGGCGTGTAGGAAATTGGTCATGTGATGTCTTTCTATTTCACTATAGTATCAGCTTCATGAGGGCAGCAATTCTGTCTTTAGCTCTGTGCACGGGCTACTGCCCTTCCCTCTCCCTCTGACTTTGCCTGTAGGAGGTGCCCTGCAAATCCTTGCAATGTGAACACCACGGCACATATTCAATACATGAAAATGCCAATAGTCGTGCTTTCTCCCAGCCCTTCTTGTTGAGCCACGTGACACGCACTTAGCTCTTTCCACTTGCCTAGGTCAAGCCCTTCACCTCCTTAAAAATGACTTCGTTCGTGGTTTCTGCGCAGAGCTGGAAGCTTCCTGTTGTCTGAGGTTTTATCTCTCGTTTCGGTGTGAACAAAACAGTGAAGGAAAAAGTCACTTCTGTGCTTAGCTCTTGGCAAAACAAACCTCTCTCTGCCCCCACCCCACGTTTGCCCTGAATTTGACTTCACCACAGTCTACATTAAGGAGAACAGCAGCTAAACCTTCTTTGAAACTTTACTCACCATGGCCAACAGGGGGAAAAAAAAAAAGAGCTGGTGAAATTCCTTTAAAACGTGCTTTAATCTAGCTGGAATGCCATAAATTGCTTCCAGATGTGCACGATACAAAAGTCAATCAGAGCTATTTATACTGACACTCTACAGTCCAAACAATCTGAAGCCAAATGCCATGTCTTCGCTTCAACGAAGCTATAAATGTCAGTTTTGTTGAATTTGGAAAGGTGTTGAAGAGTTCATGCAGGTTTGAGTTCTTGACCCTTTTAGAACCAGCAGTAATTTAGAGAAGGGGGGATAAAACCCTCACACATGCAAACTTTTGTAAATCCCCATCCTCAGTGAGCACACCTGACACCTCTCATGCATGACTTTGAATGTATCACAGGTCAGAAGACAGAAGTCAGCTCTGTAAGACAGAAGAATGCAGCTCTGGGACAAGGTGCCAAAGAAGCCCAAAGACTCTGGCCAGATCCCCATGCCTCACCCCGAGTACAAACAGGCACACTTGGGAGTTAGTTGGCTCTAGAGTTCCTGTGATGCTTTTTTGACATCCTAGCCAGATCATTGCTCTTCCAAGCAGCCCCGCACACAGAGAACTCACACTGCTGTCGCCACGCTCAGGAACTGGCGTGGGCACCAGGTGACTGGTTCTGAGATTTCGTCACTTAGGGACAGTTGTTGATTATTTTTTGTTTCTGTCTTATTCTGCATCACACTCCCAATGCCTGCCACAAGAAAAATAACACTTCAAGCAAAAGATGACCTAGGAGTCTGGCTGGGTTTTTGTTTTTTGGTTTTTGGTTTTTTTCAGGCATACAATTAACATATGATAAATATTTAACATTAAGTTTTGTGCACCAACCTGGCAAAAGTGCTCCATACCTCATTGCTGAATCTCACTATGGTCACCCTTGAAGGATTCCCTTTGGGAAGCTATGCACTGATGCCAGTGTCTAGCCCACCTGTCAAAGCAATTTGGGAACTCTTTTTCCGGAATGGCCATCAGAGCTGTCATCGTTATTTGTCCAGGTCTGACAATTAAGTTCACACACTTGCCACTGTGCGCTTACATTGGCAGCACTGTACAGATAACTGTATTGGAATATCCTCTCTACTCACCTGATCTGACCCCCAATGACTTTTTTCTTTTAAAGATGTGGGGTACAATTCAGGATTAGGTAGACAAGTGGACATTCATACAGGTAAAGTCTGGGCCTCTCTTTGGTCCCCACTTTGCCTGGTTTGAGATCAGGTACCCGTATTGAAGTTGTGTCTCCCCCCACTCCAACCTGGCAGTATCCTGCTACTGCCAGTTCCTTTCTTATAGTATTACAGTAAAATGTTTAGGGTCTGCTTATGAGTGAGAACATGTGGTATTCTGTTCTTTGTTTCTGTGCTAGGACATGGAGTATGGTAGACTCTAAATCCACCCAAGTTGCTGCAAAGTCCATATGTTTGTCCTTCTTTATGGTTGCGTGATATTCCATCATGTATATATATATCACATTATTTTAATCCAGTCCAGTTTCGATGGGCAGCCCGGTTGTGTCCATGTTTTTGCTGTTTTGAATAGTGCAGCAATAAACATGCATGTGCAGGTATCTTTTCTGTAGAATGATTTGAGGTCCTCTGGGTATATTTCTAGTAGGGGGATTGCTGGGTCATACGGAAAGTCAATTTCTAGTTCTTTTCGAAATCTCAACACTGTTTTGCACGGAGGTGCACTAGTTTGCATTCCCCAGCAGTGCAGAAGCGTTCCTTTTCTCTGCATCCTTGCCAGCATCTGTTGCTGTTTGTTTTATTAGTGATGGCCATTCTTACAAGGAAATATTGAAAGGAAGACGTTTGATGACATTCTGGACATCAAGGGTAATATGACAACGGCTCTGATGGCCATTCCAGAAAAAGAGTTCCAATCTGGGAACAGTTGAGAGGTGGACTAAGCGCTGGCATCAGTGCATAGCTTCCCAAGGGGAACACTTCGAAAGTGACTGTAGTGATATTCAGCAATGAGGTATGGAGCACTTTTTCTAGGATGAGTTTGTGAACTTAATTGTTGGACCTCATAGGTAAATTCAGAATAAAAAACGCCATATATTTATATGGCAAAATGGAGCATTTGGGGACCGGGGCCACAAACGTGTGGCGTCAAATTCTAACTTAAGGTGCTGATTAGCGGTTTGACTTTGTATGGGTTTCCAAGTGCCTCTGCCTCTCAGTTCCGTCCACAGGAGAGGGAACGAATGACCTGTATCTCATGCGATTGCTGCAAGAATGCTCTTGTTTCATAGCAGGCCTTTGGTATTAATTTCCTCCCTTTGCCCTCATGGCTGAGATTTCAGGTGTTTGGAAAAAATGAAAACAAAAACACAAAAAGCCAGAAATAGTTTGTGACCAGCCTGGGCAATCAGGTGAGATCTCACCCCTACCAAAAAGGAAAAAAAAAAAAAAAAATCAAGAAATTAGCCAGCATGGTGGCTCGCACCTGTGGTTCCAGCTATCTAGAAGGCTGAGGCAGAAGGATCGCCTGAGCCCAGCAGGTCAAGGCTGTGGTAGCCATGAGCGTGCCACTGCATTCCAGCCTGGGTGACAAAGTAAGACTTTGACTCGAAAAAAACAAACAAACAAAAAACCCCCAGAAATAACTCAAACTCACAGCTAGAAACAATAAAGAAACAAAAAAATAAGTACTAGTTCATTTTCATTCTCAGAGTGGCATAGTAGTTAAGTTGTATGAAATTCCCAATATTTGCAAACAGCCATTTCCTACATCTCGACCTGCTGTGAAGGACCATGGGAAGGACCATGTCACAATACCCACAGCCTTCTGTGGCAGTTCACCATTTAATGACTGAATGTATAACCATACCCTTAGTTGCGGCAGTCATGGAAGCTCACAGGAGATGTGTGTAGAGCAGTGGTTCACAAATGACAGCCTATAGGCCCCAAAGAGGCTGTCGCCTGTTTTTGTAAATAATGTTTTATTGGAACACAGTCACATGCATTCATATCTTTACATAGTCTCTGGCTACTTTCATACTACAAGGACACAGCTGAATCACTGCGACAGAGACCATAAGGCCACAAAGCTGAAACTAAAATTATTTACTATCTGGCCCTTTACAGAAAACAGTCTGCTGGCTGCTGTTGCAACACATAGCTTAGATGCAGCAATTAATTACAGCTAAATATGAC
This sequence comes from Tarsius wallacei, assembly GCA_963574415.1. Taxonomy (NCBI): domain Eukaryota; kingdom Metazoa; phylum Chordata; class Mammalia; order Primates; family Tarsiidae; genus Tarsius; species Tarsius wallacei. The sequence continues at coordinate 22,322 of CAUYQG010189680.1, read as the reverse complement.
TCTGGGCTCTCAAATTATATTCTATTTTCCTGTACCCAAATGTTGGCTACATCATTTCCTTTGGCAAAAATCAGAAGTTCCTTGACTTCCTTCATCTCAGTTTTTAATCTACATGATGGAACAGTACCTTGTAAGGTTGAGAGAATTAAATAAAAAAGGGATTACACACTTAGCACAGTGTCACAGGTGAGATAAGGGTTAAATAAATGACAACAGCTTTATCATTATCACCGTCACCATTTCTTCACTTATAAGAAATATCGTAGCACACAGGAGATGATAAGTGGCAAGGGATGGGCAGTCTCCGTGTCAAGGGAAAATTCCAAGTGGTGGGGAGAGTGGCAAGCAGAACACTTCGTCTTCAGGGAGCAGCTGTCACATGGGAATGTCACACAAGTGTTTCCAGGTCTTCTGGATTTCAAAGATATGCTGGAGGTCTGGATGCTTATACAAAACCTCTCATTTTTAAATGCTGGCAACTGGTTAAAAATGTTGCAAATTACTTTGTGAGCCAAAAACAATATAATATAGCTTTTTTTTTGGGGGGGGGTGGATTTTTATGATTGATATTTGCCTGGCTAAGAGAGAGAGAGTAGAAGAGAAGGAAAACTTTTTCCATCTGACATAGAAGATGGCAGATGTTTGTGTTGGAATTCACCTAAAATAGCTTTGTTGAGCCATAAAAAACTGTTTTATTGAAGGTTTATTCTTTGTACATTTACTTTAGTAATATGGAGCTATTAAATGTGCAGCTATCTTCCTCTGCCTATATGTTTTTATATCTCCCCACACCCACTCAAGCATTTATTTGGCACCTATCATTGAGACTAAAACAACTCCATCCTGGATGTTCATCTGGTATGTTGGATTCCAAGGAACTCCAGTTCTGGGAAGGCCTCTGAGATTTCCAATTTATCTACTGTTTCTTGTGTAAAGGCAGGTACTTACTGAAAATGCCCTCCTCGGGTCAGACAACCTTGATATTATTGTATTTCATTTGTCCTACACATCTCTTCTGAATCACCCATTCCCTGGTAGATAAGCCCTGAGTCTGGAGGGGTAATGACCCCAGCCAGTATCCACCATATTTTCTCTCAACCACCTAAGACATAGGCGTGGTTTCTGTTCCTAAGTCTCTAGTAAGTGTTTGTTTATCCGTCAGCCTATTACTTTAGCCTCTCTGCTTCCTTGGATTTGGCGAGTAAGTTTGCATAGACTTGTTTACCACAAAATGCCTACTATGGGAAAGACACTGCATTTGTAAGCTACATTGAAGAATCCCTTTAAATCTGAGAGATCTGAAATGTCTCCAAGAAGTTCCTCCTTGACCCCTGTGGTGAGCACAGGAGCAGAGAGCCTCAAAAACACCCTCGGAGCAACCCAAGCTCCGACATGAGGGACCAGCTCCCACAGCCTCAGAAAAACACAATATCTAAAATCAGTCAACTGGAGACGTGCCTTTTACCAACACTTAAAGCATCTACTTTTAACTTCATGAGGAGAAGATGTGTGGGTGAGGAAAGCCCTTGTACTTTCTTAAACATAAGATTGTCAGTAATGTAAGCTAGGACGCTTAAGCTAACAAATATTGATTGTGGTATTTTGTACTGTGCCAACTTGGCTAGGCTGAAGTTTGTTTCCCAGAATCCCTTTCGCCATATGGTTTCAAGTTATAGTTGGTCGAAAAAGCCATTTGCCTGGAATCTGGAAGACAGAGAGAAACAGCAGCCGGGCCTCTCTGAAATCCGGATGTGGTTCTGGCTTGACCTTGCCCTCCTCCATGTGGAGTTCTTCACTGTTGACCTGGTTGTCCAACACGATCCTCACGTCTCTCGGCAGATGCTTGGCAGTGGACCCAAGGGCAGGAGCTGCATAGACACAACTTCTCTTAGCTCTCCACACAATACTCTGTGTGGTTCCTTCTTGGGGACTGGAGGTTCCTGTTTCTCAGACGTACTGGTTAAGGTCTCTTCTCGAATTCACTATGTCCCTCTTTAAGACTTTTAACTTCTCAGCTCCCTCTACAAGGAAGAAATGTCTAATTCCTATGAGAAATCATTTAATCCAAGACCTTGATTATGTCAGGTCTTGGACAACAGATTAGTGACTGCTATATTGTCTCTACTCCACCTGCCTGTAATTTCCTGCGGGGTCAGGACTCCCTTGTTCCTTCTGAAGGTTCTAGGCCTTCAAAATAAATATTCACTGAATAAAGGAAACACAATCATTAATATTATCTGCACCACCACATATTGTTCCATTTTAAAGACAAAAGCACATATTTTATTAGATTGAAAACCTCTACAAATGCCTAGCAACCAGAAGACATTTAGTAATTATCATAGTAATTGAGTAGAAGGAATGACTTAAGCTGATGTGTGATGAGTGTCATTTCAATTCAACTATAACAGGTTTCGTTGAGTTTTTATGGGCTGCAAAATATTATATGCATGGTGTGAGGTAATATATTGTCCCTCAAACTGATAACTGCATTGTTTTCTTTTGTATAAATATTGTTACCACGACACAATCTAGTACCTACATCTTTGTGAACTTTTATAAATACCGGGGGTACCAAAAAAATGTATACCCGTTTTAAGGGATGTTATCTGTGTATTACTTTTTGAAGGAGAATTGAATTACGGTAGCAATGGGTAGTATGATGTTCACTCAAAAGATGGTGCTAAACAAATGACTGCTGGCATCACCAAGTGACAGGCAGGACAGTCAAAGAAAATGGCGGAAGCATGGTTGTCGTTTGAGGAGTATAAGACCATTTTGAAGTGGTATGTGAAATTTGAGAGTGTTGGGGAAGTACAATGACAATGAAGGCGTGAATATGCAACAGAACTTCCAATATGCCTAACAATTGCACACTTTCATAAGAAGTTCGAGACGCATGTGATGTGCACAAGGAAAGATCTCGGAGGCTTCGTGCAGCAACAAGTCCTGCAGTAGTTCACCATCATCAGAAGTGTCCGGACACTGATGGCAACTACTTTGAGCACCTCTTGTCATTGCAGAAGTCAAGCGTGACTTGTATTCATCTTTTGTTCTTGGTATATATTGAGTATGATGATTTTAATACAGTTTTTTCCTTTCTTAAAATGCGAATACATTTTTTTGGCAACCTCTGTATATATGTAGAACAAATTCTTGGAAGTCAAGTTACTAGAACAGAGGGTGGCTTCAGTTGTAAATCCTGCCCCCAGAACACCCCCTTTCTCCCTTCCCATCGATGGAAATACACTTCATGGATGTTCTACCAATGTATACTTCCCCCAAGAGTGTATAAAAGTGCCTTTTCCCACAAGCCCGACCAATGTTATGTATTTTCAAACTTGGACCGCTGCAACTCTGATGGGAGAATGATGGCGTATCAGTGTTGTTTACAGTGAGTGCTTGTGGATATGCAGTAGTGCCTGAAGGTCTTACCTCTGCTTCACTTTAGACCCACGTCATCAGTGAATCAGTGAATAAGCCAGTCTCATTCTGCAATGGGATTAACTTTATAAACCAACAAGGGATACTTAACATTTATGTAGCACTTCAACTAATGACTGGAACTGGCTTTGGGGGAAAAAGTGCTGCTTCTAATTTTCATAGCCCACAGGGACATTAGTTTTTACTGTCTTTGTTTTACCATTCTTGTCTCAGGCAAGTGAAAGGTGGGGAAGGGCCGGTTCCATTATGCAGACTATGGGTTAATTAAGATAAATAAGACAGTTCGCTGATTGTGGATGTCCTTTGTAACCCAATTTCAAGGGTGGCTATTGTCAGCAACACTGGCTAGTGTTTAGAGGAGGAAAACAATTAGAAAATTTATGAATTATGGTCTTATTCATAGTTTTTAGGGAGAAAGAAATATTAGCTCGATTGATATTTTATGGCCTTATTACACGCTTAGTAGGTGGGTGTGAATGTTTCTAAAAATTACTGCTAATGGCTTTAATCAAGACAAACTATCCTAGGAAAAATTAATTAACTATAATGACAGAGTTTAAAGAAAAGTCTAACTTATTACTTATTATAATTTTTCTGATGCCGATTCTATTTGGGTCAGACTTAGTTTATTGTTTTGTTTTGTTTTGGTTTGATTTTCTTTAGTTTTTTAAGTACTGACATTAATCCCTGAAACTGAAGTCAATGCTTGGGACAAGTACATGATGAAGACATGGAATTATTTAAGACTGTTCTTTTTTGTTGTTGTTTTCATGTCATATGGTTTTCTAAAAAATGGATATTCTCAAGTATGGCTATTGAAAGCATGCCTGTCCATGGAGGTCCCCACCCTGGGTCACTACCCCAATATTACAATAGCTGGGGAGGTGGGAGCAGTTCATCAGGTAAGAGAATGGTCAAGGTCAACAGAATAGAAGCACGGATGAGGCTACATAGTTTCCATTGTATTCTCCACCACTGTCTATCTCCCTATTTACCCAACCTGCCCACCCCTGCTCCAAATAGCTGCAAAATGTCCACATTTGGTGGGGGGTAGGGGAAGGGGTCATAGCCTATTGTCACAAGAACGATCAGCTTTCTTTCCTTGGGAATTTTTAGGAAAATCTTATGGGCCACAAAGAGGGCAACAAAACCAGTGTGGAGCCTGCCCTGTGTGTTTCTGTTTCTTAATAACTTTATAGTATGAAAACTGAGTTGTGTGTGTTCAGTAGCATTGAACTTGTCCAGTACTTCTCAGTATGGGTGTGTGTGGTGGGGGTGGAAGGGTTGTAGAAGAGGAAGCCATTTTTGCCCCCAGGAGACATTTAGCAATATGTGAGCACATCTGGGTTGTCGCAATTTGGTGAGGAGGTTGCTACTGGCACTTTGTGAGTTGAGGCCAGGGATGCTGGTAAACATTCAACAACGCACAGGATAGTCCTTCACAATGAAACTGACCATGCCCAAATTGTCAATGGTTCTGAGTTAAGAAACTCTACTGCAGCCCATCAAAAAAAGGTTTATATTTCTATGAGCGGAGGTGACTGGGAAGAAGGCTTCAGAATAAATATCTGGGGATGAGAATATTCAGAGACTGATTTTTTGCTGCATGTCCCTGTTGAGAGGGAAAAGAGGTTCTGGGGGTTTTTGTGTGGTTTGGTTAATCAACACGTATTCGACTACAAAAAATGAACTGAGGACACCAGAAAAAATACCCCGGGGTCCTTACTCTTGAAGAACTTACGCTCAGGGTTATAGGAAGCAGACAGGCACATAAATTCAAGAGCGCCTCAGAACATGATACAAGTAAAAGCTAGCTCTTTAGTAGGGCTCGGTATTCTCCATGGCTTTCCCAGAAAGCTGCAGGATTCCCTCAAAGTTATGTGACAAAACATTGATATTCCCTTAAGCACCCCAACTCCGCAAAAAGCTGAACTTTTCCAGGCCCCAGTTTATTAATTTTAATGGTTTCCAGGAAGAAGCATGAGATAATGTAACACAAATTACAAACGTTTACTAAGTTAAATCTCAAAACTATTTTCTTCATTCAAAAATTTGTTAAACATCTTTGACATCATTATTATTAAAAGATCATGAATACAGTTTGAAACCAAAACCAAATCTATGAAAAAATATGGAATTAAATATTGAGATGTCCAACACTCTTGCCTTGATTACAAATTCCAGACTGACATTTCCAACCTAGTTTCATGGGCATTTTAAAAAGGCAGAAGAAATTACTGTAGGGCGATGATTTTTTTAAAGTATATAATCTTCAGTTAGCATTGTGGCTTTAATGTGTGTAAGAGCAGAATATAAAATGCAGGTTGAACAATACAATATTCTTCCTCTCCCCCATCTTCTTCAATATTGCACAGGCTCACGCAGAAGATAATAATTATTATTTTCCAGTAACATAATAATAGAAGAGGTATTGACCAGCAATACAATCTACTTGATCACCCTGCATGACTCCATTCTAGCACTGAAAGCTCAATTTGATGGCATGAGATATCTGTCTCTCAGAGGAATACAGACCTTTCCAACTGCACTGTAACTGAAGGATGTGATTTGTCTTGCCTGACACCATATTCCACACGTCCCCAAATTCCGTGGCCCTCTCTCATATATCATCAAGCAGGTATTTTCACTCTGATATGATTTCTTGGGCCCAGTGTTCTACGGAAGCCAAATGCAACGAAAGGATTTCTGACTTCAACTCTGTCCCGTGTTCATTTCCTTTTCCCATTTGGGTGAAATAGTAGCGTGACCCTCATTACCCATTCCTAAGATGAAAAACAGCACTGCCGTGCCACACGTGACTTATTCACTGGTTTATGGACCCAGATCTCTCAAAGGATTATCTTTAATACACAGGGTATCCTGGAGTGCTAAATGGTGCTTCAGGGTGTCAGTGAAGTGGGTAAGAAATGGGTCAGAATCACATGGAGAACAGGAAACTCCCCACTGGCCGCACGTTTGAAAGAGCTAGGGAGACTCATCAGTGAAGACCTAGGAAAAGGCGCCTGTGGACCATTTATCCATAAACGAAACTTGGAAATACTTTCCACTTGGAATGTATTCCCAGGTCACTAGTTTTGAAGCAGTTATGCAAATCAGTGCTGGGCCAAGTTCAGGATCCATTTACTTAATTTATTTATCCTTGGAGTTTACCTTTGATGCTAGAGCCTTCTGCTTTCTAAGAAGAAACTTATCAGTCATTTGACTCTTAGGTTCCTCAGTACCATCCTATAGTTTTATGAGAGTCGGAAGGATTGGAAGGATGTTAGTGGGAACAGTTGTGGGGGACGGAAGGATTGCGGCTTAGTCTCATTTTCAGAGTGTGAGCAGGTCTTTTCCAAGACAGTTTCCTCCTTTGGAAAGTGCCCTCTTTAAAAGTATAGAACCAGTCAGCTAAAACAGGCTCCATCTGATTTGAAAAGGTCCTAGAGTGAAGGTGGAGTTAGTTAGCTCTACATGGCAGCCAGGATTCAGCCGGGAAACCTGTCCAAGGATGTGATTCCATCCTAGGATGGTGGAGAGAACATGTCTGGGTTCTCCTTGCCAGTGACAGGCAGGTGGGTGAGAGCTAGAGGAGAGGGTCAGGGTGCAGTGAGGGGGTGACAAGGTCTGGCATGGTTGGTAAATACAAGACAGCCCCAGAATGTGACAAATAAAAGTCAGTGCTCCAGCAGCGCCTTCTATAAAAACCATAGGACATCAATCAAGGTTTTTCCAGAAAGCTACAAGACTTCCATGAAAGTTATATGACAAAAACTTGACTGTTCCCTTAGATACAGGAAGAGCTCGGACAGCAACATCTTTACTTTGCATAAATGGCTCTCTTGGTAAACCTGGTTTCTTCCCCTCAATGACCCTTATCCTCATACACCTGAAAACAAAGAATCACTCTTTCTCACTGTTCCTTTTCTCTCTTCTAAAATCTACTCTGAACGCATAATTGATGTGGGTTTTAATCAGACTCATGTTTTTCTCTCCCCAGTCCCAAGTGGAGCCACCCAAGTCCATTATTATTTTAAATTACATCTTGGCAATAAATATTCCTCTTGCTGTGCACTGTCTCCTGAATCCTTAATGGAATAGGACTGGGTGAGGCCCAGGCGTATGCCTTTCTGCAAGTTCCCAAGTAATGCTGATACGGTTGGTCCTGGGGTTTCACATTAAGAACCACTGTCATAGACTAAAAAATGAGAGAAAGTTCAACTTCCACTGCTTTTCTCTAGCAGAGTGGCAACTGTTAGCCTGCATTAGAGTCACCAAGAAGCCTTGTTAAAATGAATACCGGGTCCCAGCAGCAAAGATTCTCACTCAGTAGGTCTGAGGCAAGGCCTGAGAATTGAATTTCTAACAAGTTTCCAGGGGACGCTGGGGTAAGCATCATACCCAAAGTCAAGTAGGTGGGTTGACCAACATGTTATGAGACAGTTTTTTTGTGTGTGTATCTTAATAATAACAGGTTAATGGGAATCATTTCAGGACTGTTCTGAAGTGGTTATGAAGTCTTATTTAAAGAAGAGTTTGAAAAAAATCCAAGAGCCAACGAAGACCTTTTTTTTCTTCCCAGAGTTCTTAAGTGTACAACACCCTCATTTTTCTTTTTAAATGACCTATCCAAGAACACAGCCTCCAGGCACCTCGTCATGATGTAGTCAAAGGTAAAGCATTTGCTAAGTCTGAACTACCGAACTGAAGGTGGAATCCCTCTGGGGTTGCCCGAGTCTCTGATATAGTTCACATACCTTTCTTCCAAGCCAGATGCACACTGAAATGGGTTACTTGTAATTGCCTCATCATAAAGGAGGAAAAAGCATTTTGAGAGAAATTTCCTTTATGACATTACTATTAGAGACAACATGGCTGTGGCTTTTCTTTCCATAAAGTGTTGCTTCTGGAGTGACCGTACCATATGTAAGGGATAGACACACTTTTCAATTATGGATTTTTTTTTTCTGTACTGGTTTATAGAAACAGAAAAATGAAAAGGGCTGGGCATTTATGTAAAACAGTCAGTGACAGGATCCAAGAATTTTAGAGCTGAATGGCTCCTGAAAAATCACACAGGGAGTGGGGCGATGGATTTCAGAGAGGAGAAAACTTAGGCTCAGAGAGGTTGCGCTTTGCCCCAAAGCATCCAGCCTGTTTGGGTACAGCAAGGCTAGGAATTCAGGTCACCCGACCCCAGGGCTCACTCTTGCCGTTCTCCTTCCCTAGTTCACTGCCCCATCAAAACTAGCTGCTTCTTTCAAACTCTGCCTTTCTTCTCTCATTCCTTCATTTTTTAATCTTCCTGCTTGTTTTTTGCTCATATCCTGTCAATCATTATATCCAACACTGTCCCTTTATGATTTCCAAGTGACCATTCCTACTTTTCCATTCCTAAAGACAGAATTCTACTTAAGGGCCACATGACTCTGTGGCATGCTGGGGCCAGCTTGTACAGTTCTTGAGAGTCCATTGTTAAATTTTGAAGAATTGTGCTAGCTGGTTGTTAAATATAGCCATTATTAAGAATTAGCTTCTATAAACTTACAATCAAATCAATATTAATGAGAAAAATGAAAACTTAAGCTCATCTCTTCCTCATCGTTTTACTACATTTTACTACATCTTTATGGTTATTTACATTTATCATAGCTACATGGTGGAATTGCTACATAATGGTGTGCTATTCCATCTGTCCTCCCAAGTCCATGTTTAGTGATGTGATGTTCATAATCTGAAATTAGCCATGACAGGAATACTTACACCACAGAAATTGGGCAAATGCTACAAATAAGGATTTTTCTCTCCAGAGAGATGCTTGTAAACATGTAGCAGCATATGACTTGCTGTGAGCTGAACTATGTCCCAAGAATTATACATTCAAGCCCTAACCCCCAGTACTTCAGAATGTGATTGCATTTGGGTACAGGGACTTTAAAGAGGTAATTAATGCTAAATAAGGTTGTATGAGTGGGCCCTAATCCAATATAATTGATGCCTTTGTTAAAATAGAAAATTTGGACACACAAAGAGACAGAAAAAAAGCCCATGGGAGCACACAGTGAGAAGGAGGTCATGGTCAGCTGGAGGCCAATGAGAGAGGCCTCAGAGAATATCATATCTGCCAACACCTTGATGTTGGACTCGTAGCCTCCAAAATTGTGAGAAAATACATTTCTGTGGTTTGAGCCACCCAGTCTGCAATATTTTACCAGGGTAACCCTAGCAGACTAACACATCACTGTGTTTGCATCTCCTCACAAGGGTCTTTAACTTGAAATCCTTGACTTCCACATTTTTTTCATTCCCTTTCCTCATATTCCACAGCTTTATATAAAAATTGAAGATGTCTAAGAAGGTCCATAACTTTCACCAAATTTATCAGGGTAGAGGGGTGGGAGTGATTACTCAGGACTCGCTTTGCATTATTCTCTTATTTCATTTAACTTGCCCACTGGCTCTGGTGATGCACACCGTCGGTCTCATTATTTGGGGACTGCAATCTCTAGGCTAAATCAGAGGAATTACTGATATTTGTCAAATTGATTTTTAATCTATAAAAATGACAATTTCCTATGGTTCAATGTAATAGAATGCGACATGTAGCTTAGGATACTCCTTCAGATTTCTTATTTTTATAATGGGTTTTGCAAACTGATACTTTTGGGATTTAGACGGGCCATAGACAAATACTGTTTGTTCCACAAAATGTTTACTTGTAGTCTCAGTTACTGACATTTACAAATTCAGGCTGGGCTCGGTGGCTCAGCCAGTAATCCCAGCACTTTGGGAGGCCGAGGTGAGAGAATTGCCTGAGCCTGAGGGTTCAAGACCAGCCTGGGCAACATATGAGACCTCGTCTCTACAATAAAAATCAAAAATTAGTCAGGCATGGTAGCACGTACCTGTAGTTCTGGCTACTTGGAAGGCTGAGGCGGAAGGATTGCCAGAGCCCAGCAGGTCAATGCTGGGGTGGCCATGAGCGTACTACTACACTCCAGCCTGGGCGATGGAGTGAGACACCCACTCAAAAAAAAAAAAAAAAAATCAGCAAATTCCTTAAGAACTTGGAGAAACCCAGAATACCAGGCAACAGTGGGCCCATGTCCCTCCTGGCAACTGGTTCCTCTGGAGGGAACATATTCTTCAGACTGTCCCTGTCCACTCCACAGGCCACTTTGCCTATCTGTAATACCTGCCTGGTCTTAGATGCATTTGTGTAGGTAAACCCTGTAACCTATAGCAGCTACTTTAATTTTCCACTCCCCTGGCTAGCTCCAGATATCATCAAACCGTTGGACACATGCAAAGAGAAGATAATGAATCATCTGGGTCAGGGTAGGATTGCAAGCCCAGAAACACAGGTCTCCCAGGGCTCAGCACAGTTCCATAGGGTTAAGTGTGATGTGATACAGACATTACTTAATATTTGTGGATAAGTCAAAAGGAGAAAGACTCTGAGATCCAAAATCAATGGGTATCAACATTATTAAACAATTTGCTGACAACTCCCACATGCATTTTATATCATGTGAATGAAGTTAAATTGCACTTAAAGTTCGCCTTGGAAGTGCAATGTAGATAAAAATGTCATAATTTCTGTATTTCAGACGGACAACAGAGGAGGAATATCAAGTTTTTACTCATAGGAATGCTTAAAACTTTTCTTAAAAGACATTATTTTCTCTAACCAATTTTTTCTTTTTTTAAACTTCAAGATTTCATTTAATTTCTTATCTTGCTGCAGCTGAAATCACTGCTTAATGGTTTTCTAGTCTGCTAGGCTACTTCTAATATTTAGAGACTATTTTAGGTTACTTTATTGATAAGAAACTTATTCTAGGTCTCTTATCTGCAAAGAAGATGAATAGAAATTGATCTCAAAGGCACAATTTGTTGCTTAATTAATGTTCATGATAGTCTCTATAATTACTCTCAAGTGTTATTACTTTTAATCATGTCAGTTTATATGGATTAAAAAGTACAACACAATTATATCTCCATAGTCTCAAAGTTAGGGCAATTCGCACTCAGAAATATTTACAAAGTATTCTCTAATAGTTTTATTGACTAGTAGTCAATAAATAATACTAGCCAAATCATTGTATTTTGGCTGTATCTACTAAATCAAAGAATTGCTTCAAAAACTAACTAGAAAAGACAGATCTACGGTTTCTCAGGGTTGCAAAGAGAAATCTACAAGCATGTTATGCATTTCTACATGCTTTAATCATCCTAGTTTTCCAATTAGTGCATCAGGGATTAGGCTGCTTTGGAGGGCTCATTGGAGAGCATATTATGGCTGATTAATAATGGAAGACTGAGACGTTAGAGCTTGATGGTCCTTAAGGATTATCTAAGGCCAATTCCTTCATTTCACAAATGTAGAAACTAACATATGGGGAGAGTCAGTGAATTGCCCAATAACACTGAGTTAATGGCAAGCCTCAGACTGTGATATCAACACGCATGCACACACACAGTCGCACTCATGTACGCCCTCTACCCACCTCCCTAAATACCCACATCTGGAGAGATGTCTGTGTATATTACTCTTTGATTTACTCTAAATTAATTTCTCTAGATCATGATGTTGTCATTTTAATGACTGTTTAGATAGCTGTTCTAATCTATTGAGGTTTTACTAGATAACCTTTCAGAAAGAGCTTCCACTGTGTCATAGCTGTCTTATATACAAATATCCATACACCGCATTTATATATTTCATGCTCATGGCTAATCACATTGGCATGACTCATCCCAAGTCCCTAATAATAAAAACCCAGAACCTATAAACCCAAACTCCAGTTTTAATTGGTACGCAGAAAGGACTGGCTCCTTTTGTGATGAGGTCACACCACCTATGTTTCCTGCATGTTGAAGCAAACTTCAGCTGTATCAGAATATCCTGGGAGTACCCATAAACGCATCCTGAGCTATGAGTCCCAGGACTTTATTTCATCAATAAAAAGACAAAGCCAGCATATCTCTCAACTTCTGTAAATAAAGACAAGGAAGCCATCATTTTAACTGCATAAGTCAATTAATCAATCTCCTACTCAAGTACTTGGAAATTACAAAATAGGTTTCTTGATTAAGCAGATTGGTGCTAAGATTGTGGCCATTTTTTTCTCACATTACTGTGGAGTATCATCCAGTCCCCACGGCTTTGAGGAATAGGTTACATATCACAAAAGGTCCTGAGTTTTAAAGACACCAGGCTCTTAAACTAGCAGCAGCTAAAGTGATCTAGGCAAATTGCATCACCTCTTCTTTGCTTGGAGTCTGGTGATGATTTTTTGTTGCCCTGAGTATGGAAATAAAACTCCTTCATTCTCCAAGGTTCTGTGCCCCATCAGACCTCTCCTGATGTATCCGTCCTCATCTCCTCTGACTGCCCACTCTGTCTGCTTCAACTATACCAGGTCCCATCACCAGATCTTCCACCATGCTGCCTTCTGCCCTTAATCTTTGCACAATGCTATTCCCTCTTCTGGAGTGCACTTTTCTTCTCCTCTTACTAACTACCTCTCACCTTTTCAAGTCTCAGCTTCAGTATCCGTTCTTCAGGGGAATCTTCCCTGCCCTGCCTCTTTCAAACTTCAGTTAAAACTACAATGTGATACTATATACTCAACAGAATAGTTAGAGTGAAAAGACTACATACCAAGACTACTAGGCACTGGGACTCTCTTGCATTTCTGGTGGAAGTGCAAAATGGCACAGCCACTATGGAATACAGCTTGACAGTAATTTTAAAAATCAGAAACTCAGAAAAATTTTAAAAATTAGAAACAACTTCCACTGGCCACTACCAGCAGAAGTGATAAAGTATACGTACAGAATGGAATAGCATGCAACTTGTATATAGAAAGACAGATGAATTGCACAAAGGAAATGTTGAGCAAAGAAAGTAGATACCAAAAAAAAAAAAAAAAAAAAATACCAGGAATTGATTCCTTTTATATAAGGTTGACACATGGAAGAAAATAATGCATGGCTTTAGAAGTCCAGATATTGGTTATTCTTAGGGTAATGACAAGGATTGCCAAGTAAGGCTTCTGAGGTGCTAGTTGTGAACTGTTTATATGTTAAAATCTATTGAGTAGTATACTTATGATTTACTTTTCTACATGTACATTATATTTTGATTACAAAATTTCAAAAACTCTCTATTTAGGTTCTGGCAGTAACAAAGACTTACTTTTTGTGACACATGTCTCCCTTAGGATTTTGCCACTGATTTGTGGTCATTGCTTTGATCAATGACTTTGTTGCCCTCTAGAATTTAGACTGAAGTTTCCATGAGGTCAGGAAACTCAGTTTTTAACAACCATTACTGCTTAGTGCCTAACTCAACATTTATCAAATACTGGAAAATAAATAAATGCAGGAATGCACATTTTTTACATCTCTTATTCGCAAATCTCTGGCTATTTGATTACACAGGCCTGTTTCAATAATCTAAAGCATGAACTTGAGAAGCCAAGGACCTCTGTACTAGACCCATTTTGTAAACCCAGGTCATATTTGGCTGAGGGAGAGAGTGACCTGTGTCTCTCTGTCCAACTACTGTCTCTTTGACACTCAGTACGGTATCCACGACATTATTGGGTCTCAATTTTTGTGGTTCTTTTTGCTGAACAAATGAAAAACTGAATATACATTCAACTTGGTTAGGTGTTTTTCCAGTGTCCAATACTCTCAAGTGAACAAAAGCACCAAGGTGAATTGACTGTTTATGTCTTCTATCCTGTTGGCAATAACTTAAGTATATAAGCCCATTCCTAAAGTCTTTAAACCATAACCCTGCCAGATTCTACTTCTGCTTTTCTTTAACGCATCACTTCTTGGTCCCAAATCCCACTGGCATCCGGTTGTAATGGTGCGTTTCCAGCTTTTGAGGTGGTTCGAGCACTTTTGGTCAACTGCAGAAATAGGTGATCAACTGATTTTCAAGTGGCAAGACTATAAATGAGTCAATCTCTACTTTCTGAATCAGGTAACAACAGAAAAAATTCTTTCCTGACTTGAATATAGAAACTTTTAGGGATGGAGATTGAATGATTAAATGCATATTTAGGATATTTAATTTCCTACTTTAGGATGCAAAATTAAATTACACTAGTAATATTCGACATTCCCCATCTTAAACAAAAGTACTGAAACTCTTCAAAATATCTTTACATCAGAGCCTTCACCATCAAGAGAACCACCCTTTTATCATCTAAGAATTTTCCGGGATACATCATTTTACTTCCACTGGCATACTTCACTTTTGGAATCAAGTAAAATGATGTCGCTGAAAAACTTAAGTCAAACCTCAAGTACTTTTTCACAACATGTCAGGATGCATGACTTATTTATGTATTCATCCTATAGGTACTCATGTGTGGTCTCCACAACATAAGCACTTGCTCTGTTACTCTTGCAAGTGATATTCAAAAACTTATATCCAATGAAATCCAACACCATATTAAATCCCTTTGCCTCTTTTTAACACAGCAGTTCTTTTCATGTGACTCCTACAGGTATCCAAAACCAGCATTAATGAAGGATACATTAGTACTAATCTGTTTTCTCCAAACAGGATTCTTGGTTGTTCAAATTAAAGTGACTGTGAGACTGTCTTCTACGTGAGATGCTTTATAAAGACTTGAGTATTGCCAGCCACGGTGGTGCAGGTCTGCTTCTCGGGAGACCGAGGCAGGAGGATCTCTGAAACCCAGGGGTTCTGGGTGATAGTGAGCTATGATGATTTGGTGTCTACACTAAGTTCAGCATCAACATGGTGACCTCCTGGGAGTGGGAGACCACAAGGCTGCCTGAGTCGGGGGGGCAGGGGGAACAGGCCCCTAGGTCAGAAAAGAAACAAGTCAAAACTCCTGTGCTGATCTATAGTGGGAATACTCCTGTGAATAGCCACTACACTCCAGCCTGGGCAATATAGCGAGACTCCATCTCTTAAAAAAAAGACAAAAAAAAAAAAAGGCATAAACCTTTACCTTTGATTCTGAGGGCTTGTTTGGGTAAAATCCCCTACTTACACCCTCTGTGGAGGTCGGAAGAGGACACCAGTGAGACAAATGCCCAAGAACACCAAGATCTGTTTCTGCAGGGTTAAGAATATACTGAGCAATCCCTTTGGGTCCTCTCCAGCTGTGAGAGTTTTTCTGTCCTCTCAATAAATCTTGCTTTCTAAAAATTAAAAAAAAAAAAAAAAGAATGTACCACCTGGATTGAGATCTGGGCGTCTCTTTAATCTCCAAGGCCTAATTCTGAGTTCTGCCTATTGCCAATGAAGCACGTGCCCCTGTGGAAGACCTCACAAAACTCCGAGCCAACTGAAGCTCAGGCCATCCTGCACTGGGTAACCTGAGCTGGGTGACATGCTTTCCAAAACCTCCTTCTTCCTTGAGAAACTTGCTAGCTCTCTTTCTAAGCAGCAACAGAATAATTGCATTATGCTGCAGCCTCCTCCACCCTTCCCCTGCAGCAAAAGAGAATGGAAATGAACGCCCTACCTGTCTGTCTTTTGAGAGAGTTACAAGGTTTGGTTATTGTCTATGCTTCTCTCTCAGAGGCACAGATAAAAAGCCTTGATATTCACATTCACAGCACATCATGTATTAATGCAAATTAAGCTTTCTGAACTTTGAGCTACAAAGAATTATTTTTAGAAGGTTATAAACCTATGGAAAAAAAAAAAAGGAAGGAAGGGAATCTGGTATCATGGGCATTTTCATAGATATAAACTGGATTTCATATGCCAATCCTGCCCTGACCCCATTCGCAAATGCATGACTTATCCGCCTTCAAGTCACCCTTCATCTATCATATACACCCTATCTTACTCTGTTTTTTTGGGGCTTCTCTGACAATCATGGTGGGTTTTTTTTCCTTTGTGTCTATTTCTTGAATTTCTATTACACTCAAAAATAGCCCTGAATTTGATTCAACATTTTTAGGGCATTAAAAAAATAATAATAACAAACACAGTCAACAATGCTGGATATAAAATTCTCTCCGCCTAGCAAAGCTCAGCAGATGTTACAGTGAAGTGTTCCAGTGAGGTATGACATGGGAACCCTATGGCAATAATGAAAAGGTGATTTCCCAAGAGTCGACCTCTCAGTTGAAGTCATTTAACTTTAAAACCAGCTCAATATTTGAGCAGGTTCTGTTTTTCCTTGTATTCATAGTTTAAATAGGCTGTACCTTTAAGTCAATCACAAATGTGAACAGGCTTAATTCAGAGTTTTTAGGTTTTTAAGTGGACTTATAGCATAAACTTCTGAGTTAGGATGATAAAGCAGAAAATGAGTTTCCAAATATGTGTTTTCAAGTGCTTGTGCTTGCAAAAGTTTCTTATAACATCAGTTACCCAGAAGACCTGCTATTTTAAGACAATATAATGAGGGTAGAACTGAAGAGCTGAAAGGAATAATGCAATTTTACATGTCAGCAAAGTTAAGTCTGGGCAGGACAGCTGCCCAGGTGATGGAGTCACAGATGTATAGTTGGGCTTTCCAAAGTTTCTGACTTCATATACAATAACTTGTCTAACTACATAGAATATCATCACCTTAACATTTTAAATGAACATAATTTGCTCATGTGTCCTAGGTCTCAAGGTACAAGAGTCAATGTCTTTGAACAATTGCCTATTGTTAGTGACAGCCTTCAAAGCGAAAGTTTCAATAAAGGAGATACCTTCTAATCATTAAGACTTTGAGGCTTATTGTCAAGACACTAAGATTCCTGACAACTCTTAAAACTAATCCTTCTAACCTGACTTATCTTTCTTCCCACCCATTGCCACATTTGATCACAGCCTGTGATAACCAGATTAACAACTAGAATTCCAGTTTGTGAGAGATCAAAGAGGGAAGAATTATTACATGGCCTATTTTTTAAAAAAAACAATGTACTCAATTACCTATAAGGGCCTATTGTTTCAGGAAAGCCGATTAACTGTATGTGCTGCACTCTGTGTACAATATGTTTGTTCTATCTGTGTAGTAATTATACCATTTATCCAGTTAAACCCTGAAAAACAGACCTTCAAAAACTTTCAATCTATCTATGTGTTAAATGTCTTAGTTAGTTTGGGCTACAATAACAAAATACCATAAACTGGATGGCTTATAAACAAATCGATTTCTCATGGTCCTGAAGGCTGGGAAGTCCAAGACCAAACAAGGTACAAGCAGATTTGGCACCTGATTAAAACCTGCTTTTTCATAGGCAACACCTTCTCCTTGGATACTCACATAATGAAAGAGACAAACAGCCTCCCCATGGGCCTCTTTTATAAGGGTACTAATCCCGTTTAATGAGGTCACCATCCTCATGACCTTATTTCCCACAGGACTCACTTCCAAAACACCATCAAACATTGGGGATCAGGTTTCAACATACAATTTTTAGGGGAACACAAACATTCAGACCAGAGTATTAAGGATTAAGAATGATCATCCACTTAAAAACAAGGTGACTGGCCTTAATTCAGAGGCACTAAGTTTAGTAGTACTTATTAAAAGTGCCTTTTATTCTGCCTTAAAAGAAAAGGATTATAGTTGGCACAGTATTAACAAGCTGTCTTCCTATTTCTGCCTTATCTCTTATTATATAGATATTCATCTTTAAACACAAAGGTATTTGATCAATCAAACAGCTAAAGTCAAGATATTTATTAGGTATACTGCCTTCTTAGAACATATATTAAAAATGCTCCAGATAAGCCAATGCTCCAGGGGAACCCTGACCTTCAGAATCCTTTTAAATTTTATATTTGAATTGATGTTGATGGCATATTCATCAAAATGGCAGAATTTTTCTTCTTCCTTTTATCCCTTTTTTTTTCTTTTAACTTGATGAATGACTTGTTTAAACTTTGAGAAGACAAAGCCTGGGTTATGTGGGGTCTATGTGGAAACATGAAGATTTTATTTATAGCCATAAGAGAAATCAGCCAAAGTGGAGTTCAACTCTTACTTTAGAGATTTGGAAGTTTAGGCTCTGAATGTGAAAAGCAACAGTTAACTTGTAAAGGACATGACCAGCATACAAACACAGATATGGCGAGCTGCATTTTCTAACAATGACAGCAACAATATCTCCCATCCCAGAGGCTCTTCTGCAATGTGGCCCAACCACTCCATACCAAGAAATGGAGTCTCATTCTCCTCTCCTTGAACATGGGCTGCCTGTAGTGACTCATTTGCGACAAAATGCAGTGGAAGTGATGTTATGTTCCTTCTAAGGCTAGGTTGGAACAATCCTCATTGACTTCTGCCTTAGTGGAGACATTCCTTCTCAGAACACAGCAAGGTTGAAAGGGATGTCACAAGAGAAATGAAGTGAAATTCCCCCCAAATAAAGTTATATTTCTGGCACACCTATGTTTGTAGTCAGAAAAGTATATCCACTGCACTTTCTTCTGAATTGCCAAGCACAAGTGTGATATTCATGAAAGTTCCAAACCTGTGGGTCTTATTCTTGGATGACTTCCTCTCTTACTCTGTTCCAGCAGAAATTAGTCAATGTCCAAGGACATTTTTGGTAGTCCCTATTTGGAGGAGGGTGCTACTGGTATCTAGTACACAGAGAACAACAATGCTGCTAAACATACTAGGATCCACAGGGCAGCCCCCACAACGATGAATTACACAGCCCCAAACCCCAAGAGTGCAAAAGTTGCAAAATGCAACTTTAACCCTAATCACCCAATAGGTTTCCTTGAACATGAGTTAGTATTTTTTTTTTTAAAGAGTCAGGGCCTTGCTCTGCCACTCAGACTAGAGTGCAGCAATGTGGTCATAGCTTACGGCAACCTCAAATTTCTGAGCTCACATTGATCCTCCTGCTTCAGCCTCCCAAGTAGCTAGGATTGTAGGCACACACCACCACATCTAGATACATTTTTTATTTTGTTTTTTGTAGAGGTGAGGTCTTGCTATGTTAACAAGGCTGGTCTCAAGCTCCTGGCCTCAAGCAATCCTCCTGCTTTGGCCTCCCAAAGCAATGGTATTACAGGTGTATAACATCTTAACCCCAGAATCTTGCTTCATTTTTTAATATTCAAATTTATAAATATAGGGTATCCTATATACTACACAATAATACTAGCACTTCCCAAAATTGTTACAACCTACAGACAGGTAAGTCCTATCTCAGACTGAACATGTCCTTGCCAGCTCCAAACACTTCTCCATGTTTTCAGTCTACAGACAGCATGTACTTATTTTTCCACCAAAATTGCCTGAAGACCTTATGAGGAGATCGTGGAAGAAATTGATGTATTCCACATCTGGTAGAATGCTTTACTTATATACAGAGTGAATGCAAAATCAGAAAAAAATAACCCATTGGGATCAGTTGAGCTGTGATAGTAGGAGTCAACATGATACAACTTGATTTACTTATGAGAAGTCAAAGTACTGTGGGTTTTTAATATTTCTATTTATAACATTTACAATCTTCTGTTTGTTCTCACTCTACTTGCTGGTCCATTGACTTCTTGAAATGCCCTGCAGTTCATATTCACATGTATATAGTCAAAAAGCACAAAATATATTTCCCATGTGATGAGAAATAGAAAATATAGCCTCTTTCCTTGGAATATCTAACAGTGTTGATAAAAGCAAAGGGCTTTTTAGAAATTTTAGACTGCATTAAGAGGGAAGCTACGGGAACCAGGCTCATTTTGTTGGCAACGTCTAAACATCACAGTAGATGAATTCTTCACATCAGTTTGGAATTACTGACAGGCCCTGTTAAGAAGTTTTCTATGATGCCTGGTTCAGGAAACAAAAATCTTACACCTAAATGAGGGAGGGTGTCAACCGGCCATTTGACTCTGAAGACAAAGACATTCAGTTACTTTAACTAGTTACAAAGATACAACTAGTTATATTCTCTCCCCACGAAAGATTCAGTCTTTAGAAAGTTCTCACTCCTCTCTATGAAGGATATCATAATAAGAAATTTAGAACAAACCAAAAAATATCCATCACTGTTCAATTCTTTGTGTTTAGTGGATCTCAACTTATAAACATTTTTAATATCCTTCTGTGCTTTTTGATCTGACATAAGTTACTCCTGTTAGCATTCATGAGTACTTTTCAAGTGATGTTACATCATTTGAGGGAGGACCTAAAAAATTATCTTTTGGAGGGTGGGGCCCTGGTAGTACAGGCTTTCCTTGCTATCTAAGTGTTCTAGGAACCCATTGGCATTAGCGTACCAGCTAGTGTTGTTGTGAGAAGCTGCGTTTGGCATTGGTGAATTTTTTTCAGTGTGTTTGCCTATTTCATGATGGGTGATTTACGAGTGCACCGGCCCACACCGTACTGCGTGTTCAGCAGTTTTTGACCAAAAATGACATGACTCCCCCTCCCCTCTTTCTCCCTATTCACCTAATCTTGCCCTGAGTGATTTTTTTTTGTTTCCCCATGAAAAAAGTCTTCAAAGGGAAATGTTTTGCTGATGTGGAAGAGGCAAAACAAGAAATGGCAGAAGCACTAAAAGGCATCGGAACTGACAAAGTTCAAAAATTGTTCTGAGCAGTGGAAAAGGCATCGCAGTAGGTATATCACATTAAATGGAGAGTACGTTGATGGTAACTGAAGTTTAAACATGTAAGAATAAATACACAATTTCTTATAAATAAATTTTATTTGGGGGGGGTCACCCCGTGTGTGTGTGTGTGTGTATATTTTGCTACAGAACTTCAATTCTTCAGCATGCTGTAAATATAAGCCATCTTCTTTTTTTTTTTTGAGTCAGTCCACTTACTTTGGGGCCACAAAGCCTCTACTCTCAATCCCAGAGTTTCTAGTAGGGTCATTCTTGTCTTCTACCTCTAGGAATGGGTAGGTACAAGACTGTTCCAGTTTTGTGAGGTGAAACATTTTCTTTTATGTTTAAGCTAGTTTCAGTTGTGTTCCTGTGACTTGTAATCAGAACAATCCTGAGTGACAGAAGGATCTGCTAGTATAGAGGAAAGGAACTAGTCTAGGACTGACCTTGAAGCCTCACGTGAGAGAGCTTTCTGGCCAGCACCTGGTCCCTTTTGCCTCCAGCCCTTACTTCTCTACCCCCCTAGCAAAGCTATCTTTCAGCCCTTACTTCTCTAGCCCCTAGCAAAGCTATCTTCAGGCAGTAGGTCTTATTGTCCTTGACTACCCTAACCTTGAATCCGTTGAGTGTTTACCTAGAGCAGCTGACTCTGATATTGTCAATGATACAAGGGCAAATGGTAAAGGCCCAAGTCCAAGGTCAGGCCAAGAAGCAGCGCCAAGCATGAAGGTCTTCGTGGCAGGGCAATGACTGAAATGGGAAAAGGAATCACAAAATTAGAAGACGAGATGGTTAAGAAGAGTCAGGAAAGTAGAACAGATCAGGACAACAGGTCTGCGTGAATTCAGTGAAACCAAGTGTGTTTCTGGAGTGATGGCAGTTGATGTGGCATGCAGAGCAGAATGTATCTTTCGTCTGGGCCATTTTAGGGAGCCAAAAATGGCTCCCAGTTTAACCTAAAAAATCTGAGATAGTTCTGAGATTCTTTTTTTTTTTTTTTAAATTTATTTATTGTGATATTGTGGGGTACAGTTAAGGGTTAGGTACACAAATATGCCTCGTTCAGGCACCCTTGTTGATAAGAAGTGTTCCCCCATCCCCAGACAGGTATTTACTACCATTAATCCCTTCCCCTATCCCTTCCCCACCCCATAGTTTCCCACCACTGTCAGTCATTTTCTTGTGGTAATACATTGGGTGATCAAGGTCTACTATATGAGTGAGAACATGTGATACTCAGTTTTTTGTTTCTGTGAGAGGTCACTCAGTATTATATACTCTAGTTCCATCCAGGT
>CAUYQG010189675.1:0-46193 GCA_963574415.1 Tarsius wallacei | reverse complement strand
AGTTGGAGTCTCACTCTGTCGCCCAGACTGGAGTGCAGTGGCCGCTCCCGGCCACCGCAGCCTCGACCTGCTGGGCTCCAGCGATCCTTCCGCCTCAGCCTTCCAAGTAGCTGGAACTACAGGCACGCGCTACCACGCCCAGCTAATATTGTATGGATCTTAAACAAAATTTTTTTTAAATGTTAAAGAATATAAGTGCACCTAAACAAAATAAAGAAGTACATACGGGAATATGAATATTGATTATGTAGTATCTCAGATATTTTCAGTCACTGGTGTCTAAAGTAAATGGAAATGCTGGGCCTCCTCTGTCACAAAAGTTCATTCATTCAATACCCATTTCTTGAGCATCTCTCAGCTGTCAGGACCATGCTAAGCACCCAGGACACATGAATGAACATGACAACACAATCCTTGCCCTCAAGGTTATCCCTGCAATGGGTAGTCAGCCATGTAACCCACTACCCTGTGGCAGCTGGTGGCAACTTCTCTAAATGTGGCCACAGGATCTTGCAAGCGTTCACCAACTTCCACAGAAGAAACCATAGACTCTAATTTTAATTTCGTAACTGAAACATCATGCATGGTCATCCACTTCTTCTGTGGAGCAATATGGTTAATATATGTAAGATCATGTTGTTTAATTGTATCTGATATTTCTAGGTCATTAGTGGTGATGGCAAACATCCTCCTGGAAGACTCCTCATTTTTGACAACAGCAGAGGAAAAGAGGCTAATTTTAGAGAATGTGGCCCAGCCTCTACCCTGCAGAGGAACATCCAACAGAAGACTCTTTGTTCTCTCAGCAGTGGCAGTGATGTGGGAATCAGAAAACAATGTACGACTTCAGCTACTGCCTACCGCCCTCATCACTGACCCCGGAATTCTGCCTTTCAGATGGTTCAAGAGTTAGCCCCATGCAGTATTAATGTATGAAACCTGACAAACTGTGCTTTTGTTTCTGGCATGAATTAATAACTTGCTTAACATATTTTGGGGCTGTTTTTCAAGGATCCAAGTTAATTGATGTTGCAGCCAAAATAGCCTGATCATCTTGCTCACTGTAGAGAAGCATTTTCAGAACTCTGCATGGCAAATGTGAGAACAAGCCAGGTGCCTAAGGGCTGTTTTGCCAAAGAAGTCTAAAGACAAAACATGTTTGATAACTCCTGAGCTGAAAAGAAATAGTCAACCTCTGGAGAGAACAAAAGAGCAAGAGAAAGGGGAGCAAGCATGCAATTACTCCTGACTTCGGTACCGACAAAACCAGACAGTAAACCTGATGGGACTACTATGCAGGGTCTAGATATGACCAACAATAAGGGTGACCAGATGGCCCAGCTTGCCTGAGACAGTCCTAGTTTACACCCATTATAACAGTGTCCCCTTTTATTCTAAAAAATGTTCAAGTTTGAGCAATAATTTATACAACCACCTTATTAGTAAGGGAAGCAATAGCTGATGACATAATAATTGATACAGTCTTGAAGGGAAGAGACCAGACCCACTTATGTCCTATGGGTTGCCTTGGGTCTGCTCAAATAAGCAGATCCCAGGGCGAGCAGACCCTGAGAGGAAATATAGTACAAAAGAAATTGGATCTAAAGCATGAAATTCTTACTCTACAAGCATTAAAAAAAAAACTCACAGAAAAGGAAAAGTGTAAAAACCTCTAAAGGAGCAAAGACCACCTCTCAAGGAGGTTAAAAGGGCTTAGCCACAAAGGGGAGAAGAAGCTCTATCCCCATAGTTGTTGTATTAGTTTCCTGGGGCTGCTATAACAAATTACCACAAACCAGGTGGCTTTACACAACAGAAATGTACTCTCTCTCAGTTCTGGAGGCCAGAGTCCAAAATCAAAGTATCAGCAGAATCGATTCCTTCCAGAAGCTGTGGGGGAGAATCTGTCCCATGCCTCTCTCCAGTTTTTGGTGATTTCTCAATCAACCTTGGCATTCCAACATACCAGTCTCCACCCTCACATGGACTTCCCCCTCGGTATGTCTCTGTGTCCTCTTCTCTTCTTATAGACACTTATCACTGAATTTAGGGCCCACCCTAAATCCAAAATGATCTCATCAAAAAAAATTTTTTTAATTATAAAGATGTGGGGTACAATTCAGGGTTAGGTATACAAATGTTCATTATGCAGGTACCCTTGTTGATGAGGTATGCCCCTGCCTCCCCTAGCAGTTTCCCTCAGCTGCCAATCCCACCCACCACCCCGACAGTTTCCCACTACTGCCAATCACTTTCTTATAGTATTATAATTGTTCAAGTTCCACTTGTGAGTGAGAACATATGATACTCTGTTCTTTGTTTCTGTGATAGATCACTGAGTATGATCGACTCTAAATCCATCCAAGTTGCTGCAAAGTTCATGTTTGTCCTTTATTATGGCTGCATAATATTCCATTGTGTACATGTACCACATTTTTTTAATCCAGTCCAGCTTTGATGGGCAACATGGTTGGTTCCGTGTTTTTGCTATTGTGAACAGAGCTGCAACAAACATGTGTGCAGGTAACTTTTTTGTAGAATGATTTGAGTTCCTCCAGGTATACTCCCAATAAGGGAATTGCTGGATCATATGGAAGGTCAATTTATAGCTCTTTCAGAAATCACCACACTGTCTTCCAAAGAGGTTGCACTAGTTTGCATTCCCACCAGCACTGTAGAAGCGTTCCTTTTTCTCCTCATCCTCACCAGCATCTGTTGTTGTTTGTTTTATTAATCATGGCCATTCTTATGGGGGTTGGATGGTATCTCAATGTGGTTTTGATTTGCATTTCTCTGATGATGAGTGAGGCTGAGCACTTTTTCATGTGTCTGTTGGCTGCCCGTATATCTTCTTTTGAGAAGTGGCTATCCATGTCTTTTGCCCACTCTTTAATGGGGTTGTTTGTTTTTTTCCTTTTGGTGCATTTGAGTTCCTTGTAGATCCTAGATGTTAGGCCTTTGTCAGAGATACAGTTGACAAATATTTTTCCCCATTCTGTGGGCTGTCTCCCTGCACTCTTGATGGTTTCTTTTGCTTTGCAGAAGCTCGTTAGTTTGATGAGGTCCCACTTGTCTATCTTATTTCTTAAGGTATGGGCATTTAGGGTTCTGAATAGGAATTGGTTGCCAGTTCCAATTTCCATAAGAGTGTCTCCTGCATTTTCGAAGATTGTTACATTTGAGGTTTTATGTTTAGGTCTTTGATCCATCTAGAGTTAATTTTTGTGTATGGTGATAGTTAGGGGTCCTGTTTCAATCTTCTGCATGTGGTCAGCCAGTTTTCCCTGCACCATTTACTGATTAAGTTCTCCTCTCCCCAGTTTGTTGCTGTTGGAGGCTTTGTCATAGATGAATTGTTTGAGAAATTGAGGCTTTGCTTCCAGAATCTCTATCCTGTTCCATTGGTCTATGTGCCTGTTCTTGTACCAATACTGGGCTGTTTTGATTACTGTAGTTTTATAGTAAGGTTTGAAGTCTGGAAGTGTGATACCTCCTGCTTTGTTCCTTTTGCTAAGGATTGCTTTGGCTATTCTAGGTCACTTATGCTTCCATATGAATTTCCGTATTGTCATTTCCAGATCTGAGAAGAATGGTGTCGGTAACTTAATGCATATTGCATTGAATCTGTAGATTGCCTTTGCTAATATGGACATTTTAACAATGTTAATTCTTCCTATCCATGAGCTTGGAATATTTTCCATTTGTTTGTGTCTTCTTGGATTTCTTTGAGCAGTATTTTGTAGTTCTTATTGTGAAGGTCTTTCACTTCTCTGGTTAGGAAGAAGCCGAGGTATTTAATTTTTTCTGTGGCTATTGTGAATGGGATTGCGCTTTTAATTTGGGTCTCTGCCTGCTTGTTGTTGGTGTATAGGAATGCAACTGTCTTTGGCACATTTATTTTGTACCTTGAGACTTTGCCAAAGTCCTTTATCAGTGCAAGCAGGTTTTTGACAGATTTTCTTGGATTTTCAAAGTATAGGATCATATCATCAGCAAAGAAGGATAACTTGACTACCTCTTTTCCTATTTGGATACCCCAGATTTCCTTCTCTTGTCTAACTGCCCGAGCTAAGACTTCCAACATAATATTGAACAAGAGGGGTGAGAGTGGGCAGCCTTGTCTTGTTCCAGTTTTCTGGAGAAATGTTTCTAGTTTCTGTCCATTTAGCAATATGTTAGCTGTGGGTTTATCATAGATGGCACTTACTATTTTGAGGTATGTTCCTTCTATACCCAGGTGCTTGAGGGTTTTTATCAAGAAGGGATGCAAAAATGTGGAATGCTTCACAAATCTTCATGTCAACCTTGCGCAGGGGCCATGCTAATCTTCTCTGTACCGTTCCAATTTTAGTATATGTGCTGCCGAAGTGAGCACAGAAAAATTTAATTGTCTTGATAGATCACCTGCCAGAAAACTTTCAAAGTTGAATGAACTTTAGTCAGTAACCCTCTGAAATACTGCTGCCACTCCACTGTCTTGTGGTCTTGAATTAATTAAGGGTGTATTTCCTCTAATCACATTTTATATAAGTATAGTTTGATGTTTCAGTATTATTAAGAGGAATGGGTTGGATTACATCATTATTCCTCTAAAGTTTGAAGACTCCCATGTTTCACTAAGCATG
The DNA here is from genome assembly GCA_963574415.1 of Tarsius wallacei. NCBI lineage: Eukaryota > Metazoa > Chordata > Mammalia > Primates > Tarsiidae > Tarsius > Tarsius wallacei. Next base: position 41,568 of record CAUYQG010189675.1, on the reverse strand, counting down.
ACTCAAGTCTATGACTGATCAAGGTTTTGAATGAGCAGCAAAAACAGTCACCATCTCATCTGACACTAAAGCCCCTGTAGGAAAAGGAGGTCACACTGCTACAAATCTAGATTCAGGGAAACAGAATTCAACTGTCACAGTCCCTGCAGTCAACCAAACAAAAGCACGTTTCTGTACACACATTCTCTTCGCTGCCAGACCTTCCACACAGGCCCCTTAGACTACTATTAGGCTCTACTTAAAGCTCCTCTAGTTTCTTCACTTTATAAATCCAAGGAGAACAAAGGAAATTAAGGGGCCAGGAAGTAGGAAGGGACAAAGAGATGTGCCTGTCCCCAGTTCCAAGAGGCAGCCCTACCTGGGTCATTAGCTATTATTAATCATTCATTCAAAATTCATCCATACATTTACTTGTCCTATTATGTGCCAAGAACTGCTTTAATTATAGAGTAACAGAAACCATCCATTCAAAGTTTGTTTCTAATTATCACCACACAAAAACTCTTAAGAGGTGGTGGCACTATTTGAACAACCTTCTAATTAGCTACGTGACGCCCTCTCCCTATAAAAAAGAGAAGCCAGAGAAAAGTCCAGATGTGCTGGGGAAGCGGGGGCAAGGAAAAAAAGACCATATGCCTTCCACTATTTCCAAGCTCTGACAATGTACCTACACTTGTGCCCACACACATAGACACACTCAAGTTTGTACACATAGCACAGTTTCTCGCATTATAGCAGTGTTCGCGCTCTGAAAGCAAAGCTGCCTAGGGTTTATAAGCCCCCACTCCACCACCAACCACATGTGCAACTTTGGGAAGACTGCTTCATCCCTCTGCGCCTTAGTTTCCTCACTTGCAAAAGAGGGATGACCTGCACACGTAAAGGCTTACTGGGAGTATTAAATAAGTGAATAAAACGCTTATGGCAATGCCCGGCCCACTATATACACAGCAAATTCAACCAACCTCCTTTGCTCCCCCTCCCATGTCCCTTCCTCCTCAGTTCCAAGGCTATGATGACCATCCTTCTGCCACCTCTTCTGTGTGTGTGTATTACGTGTGTGCGCACACACATATGTGCACATGTACTCCCAAATGATGGGGTCGTGCTGAAAGACTCGCTCTAAAAACTGCCATTTCTCCCATGAGGTGATCTCATCTGTTTACACGTTGGCAACATTATCTACAAGCTCCTGGCGCTGCCAGCCCAGACCTCGCTTGCCTTCAGAGTCTGCTGACCTCTCCACTTGAATGTGTCACAGCATCTGAAACTTCATACACCCAAAGGAAAACTCTTGATTTTCTCCCACAAATCCACTCTTCCCGCTGCCTTTTCCATCTCAGCACACAGCACTACCCCCCTACTGTTTCTGATGGCCAGAACCCGCATGTCAGACTTGACTCCTTCCTCTTTCTTACCCCCAACCCAATCCTCTCTTCATCACTACTGCAGCCCTCCTCATCCGAACTGGAATGGATATGATCAGATGGCCTCCTATTTGCTTTCCCACTGTCCCCCTTGTACTCCTCTAATCCACTAGCCAGGCAGTAGCCAGAATGACTTGACCTGGTAACTAGAACATGTCACTTCCTTGCTTAAAACCATCCATCTATGTCCTACTGCTATTATTTATTTATTTTTAAGTGGCCGATTTATTGGATCAACCGTAACAATCCCCAAATTTATGTCCGCCAGAAAATGAAATGAATGTGGTCTTATTTAAAATGAAATCTCAGCTGGGCTCGGTGGCTCAGCCTGTAATTCCGCGCTTTGGGAGGCCGAGGTGAGTGAATTGCCTGAGCCCGCGGGTTCGAGACGCGCCTGGGCAACTTGGCGAGACTTCATCTCTACAATAAATCAAAAAATCAGCCAGGCGTGGTAGCGCATGCCTGTAATTCCGGCTACTCGGAAGGCTGAGGCAGAAGGATCACCGGAGCCCAGCAGGTCAAGGCTGTGGTGGCCGGGAGCAGCCACTGCACTCCAGTCTAGGCGACAGAGTGAGACTCCAACTCAAAAAATAAATAAATAAATAAATAAAATAAAATGAAATCTCAACTCCTCAAAGGCATGTATAATCTGGCCCTTACCTAACGCTTCAACCTCATCTCATGATGTTCTCTTCTTTGTTCACTGGGATCTAACCACACTGGCTTCCTCTCTGTTCTTAGAATCCCCAAGCTGTTTCCCGTCTCAGTGCCTTTATCTTATCCTTTCTGCTCTGGCCTGACACTCCTCCTTCTATGTCAGGTCTCAGCTTCAATGTCACCAATTTGTCTAGAGAACAACCCTATTTCTTTATCACAGCAGTCTATTTCCATCACAGCACTTCCACCCTCACAATAACATTCCACCCATCGTAATAAACTCCACTTTATCCACATTGTGACCGCGATTTGTCAAACTGGCAAAATGTAAGCACCACAAGGGAAAGACAACATCTATCTTGTTCACCATGTTGTTTCCAGTGTCTAAAACAGTGTATAGTACCTCATGGGCCCTCAAGAAGCATTTAGGAAGAGAAATAGTACACTAGTAACTATCCAGGTGTTCCTGCAATTTCTGAACACAAAAACTATTTAAAGACTTTCACTTCTTAAGTCATTGAACTATATATGAAATCTTACTATTCTTCCTGCTAAAAACTGAGATACAAGGTATCAAAAGAATGCATAATTTTGTCAACTCAGAATGAGTACATTATCCTGCTGTGCTTTAAATATTTGTCCCCTTCAAAACTCATGTTGAAATTTAATTGCCATCGTAATAGTATTAAGAGGTGGAATCTTTAAGAGATGATTAGGCCACACGGGCTCTGCTCTCATTGATGAGATTAATGTCATTATAAAAAGATGAGTTAGGCCCCCTTTTGCCTCTCTTGCTGTCTAGCATGTGATGACACAGCAAGAAGGCCCTTGTCAGACGCCAACACCTTGATATTGGACTTCCCAGCCTTTAGAATTGTGAGCCAAAAAAATTATGTTAATTATAAATTACTCAGTCTCAGGTATCTTGTTATTGTAGCACAAGACAGAATAAGATCTCAATCATAAACAGACATTACTTAATAGTTATTAGTTACTAATAAATTAAGTTTTTAAATAATAGTATCTTGTTGATATTAGAGCAGCTAAATGTTTCAGATAGAGTATCCTCAGTCCTCTTGTTCAGTACGCTGAAAACTCAACAAGGCTAATCAAAACTACTTCTGAGATTGAAAAGACCACAGAACATATTTTGTGAATCTATTTGAGAACACTATGTTAGTGGACCATATCTGTTTTTTCTTTAAAAGAATTATTTCAATGAAAATAATCCTTTCCAACAAAATAGGACAGACTACAAAAAACAAGAATGTAGGTTCAGAGCAGAAGGATTTCTCAGAGGCTATTGCTAGGAGGATAAACTGACAACCACTTTGAGACTATGATAAAATGAGAATTTCTTACTTGACTGCCTCATAAATATTGTTAGAAGTATGTCCTGATAAGGCATCATGTAAATTTCGAATAAAATAATCTCTGTATTCTTCTGGAAGGGCCATAAACGTTCCACCCATCACAATAAACTCCACTTTATCCACACTGTGACCAAGTTGTTTTAACTGAAAGACATAAATTCATCAGATTTAGAAATATATAAGCAACTACTTTAAGAAAGCATTACAAATTTCTCATTTTATTTTGTAGTGTTTTCATTGGTCTAGATTAAACACATTTAGCTAATTCTGTGGATAAAAAAATAGACTCAGGTATCAAAGAAAAAATGATAATTATAGTTCAAATAAGGAAGGAGAGTGAAAATTAAAAATAATTAACACAAAGCCTGACTTCTACCTACAGAGGTAAGTAGAAATTTAAAAACGCAAAGAATATAAACCAGAAAGCAGTGAAGATAAATACAATATGTAAAATAATAAATGCAGGGTATGCCAAAAAAAAGCATACATACTTTAAGAGATGTTATTTATGTATTGCTTTCCGAAGTTGAATTAATTTATGGTGGCAATGTGTAGTATGATGTTCACTCAACTATGCTTCTGCCATTTTCTTTGACAGTCCTGCCTGTCCCATGGTGACACTAGCATTCGTTTGATTAACACCATCTTTTGAGTGAACGTCATACTAAAAACGTGTATACATTTTTTGGTACCACCTGTATTTATTAATCATGTATTTTATGCCAGACTTAGTGATAAGCCTTGGAGACAAAAAAGATACATTTACGATCATGCAACAATTATACGCATATGTACGATCGTGCAACATAATCAGTTCTTAATGCAACAGAAGAAACAAAACTAGATTAGAAAGAAAAATCAAGGAAGTTTAAAATTGACTGAGGATTCTGGGAACAGGTTGCACCTTAAGCCTGCATTCTGGAAAAAAAGTGACAGTCTAATTAATAAAAAAAATGAAGTATCAGATTTCCTCTATTAGGGGATAGAATGATACACATCTTTCATTTTGTCAATACAATATGCTAAGATTCTAATTTTTAGAAACAAGTATTTAAATTTCTTGCCATATTTTAGGCTTGAGAAAAACAGGATTAAGTGCTAAATTATGAAATATAATTAATGTACTATGTAAAGGAGGTCTATACTTAATATGGACAAAAAGTCACCTTTTTTATACTTGTTCTTGAAAACGGCAGATAGTTTATACTATGTGTGTGTACATATGCATATATGTGTGTGTATATATATCAAAAGAAAACTCTATTTCTATGTCTATGGTTGTTTATAAGGGATACACATGAAAATCACCCTGGTAGCTTTTTCAAGATATCTTGCTAGGCCCCTAAACCAGACTTTCTCAGAATCTTCAAAGGTAAAGATCTCACACGTTAGTTACTCAGATGATTCTAGAACATTTACAGTTAGAAAAGAATCTTTGCTCTATGTTAGTTTCTACACCTTTTAACCTATGCTCCTTTTTGGTAAACATAAACATTTCATACTTTATTGAAAACATAGTTTTACATATTAGTTGAATTAAATTGAATTAAAAGTCAAAGCTAAAAAAGAAACTGAGGCAAAGGTCAGTTAATGCTTTCCACACTGGGTGGGCTCCCCCAGGGGGTCCTCTCCTATCACTGACAATCCTATTCTGCATATGCTTGGGTGATAGTGAAGTAGAAATTAGAACAGAAAACTATTCACCAATAAGCAGTTAGATAAACTCAGAAGCAACTTACTGGCTATGGTATACATTACTTTCTATTTTAGATTTTGTATTTGTTCTATGTGTTACTGTTACAACTATGGACAATACATTTAAAAAACTGGACAATTTTAAAATAAAACTTGTAAACAAAGAAAAGCTATATTAATGTTCAGACTTCTTCCTATTCAACATAGTACTGTAAGTCCTAGCCAGAGCAATTAGGCAAGAAAAAGAAATAAAGGGCATCCAAATGGGAAAAGAAGAATTCAAACTCTCTGTATGCTGACAATATGATCTTATACCTAAAGAACCCTAAAGACTCCATCAAAAGACTTCTGGAATTGACAGATGAATTCGGTATAAAGTTTCAGGACACAGAAACAACACATACAAATCAGTAGCACTGTGACATACCAATGATGATGAAACTGAGAATCAAATCAAGAACTCAATCCCATTTACAACAGTAGCCAAAAAGTTAAAACACCTAGGAATTTATCTAACCAAAGAGGTGAAAGATCTCTACAAAGAGAACTATAAACACTGATAAAATAAATTGTAGAGGACACAAACAAATGAAATACCATCCCATGCTCAGGCATTGGAAGAATCAACATTGTGAAAATGACCATATTACCCAAAATAATCTACAAATTCAACCCAATCTCTATTCAAGCTATCAACATCAGTTTTCATGGAATTAAAAAAAGCAATCTTAAAATTCATATGGAACCAAAAAAGAGTCAGAATAGCCAAAGCACTCCTAAGCAAAAACAAAAAAGCTGAAGGCATCACATTACCAAACTTCAAATTATACTACAAGGCCATAGTAACAAAAACATCATGGAACTGATACAAGAGTAGACACATGGGCCAATGCAACAGAATAGAGAATCCAGAAATAAACCCAAATACTTACAACCAACTGATCTTCAACAAAGCAGACAAAACCATACACTGAGAAAAGGACACCCTATTGAACAAATGATGCTGGGAAAATTGGATAACTACATGCAGAAAAATGAAACTTGATTCTTATCTCTTATTATACAAAAATTAACTCAAGATAGACTAACGACTTAGATGTCAGACCTAAAGCCACAGAAATCCTAGATGAAAACCTAGGAAGAACTCTTCTGGATATTGGTCTAAGCAAAGAATTTATGACTAAGACTCCAAAAGCAAACCAAGCATGGTGGCTCATGCCTGTAATTTCCCACACTTTAGGAGGCCAAAATGAGAGAATTGCTTGTGCTCAGGAGTTTAAGACCATCCTGGGCAACATAGTGAGACCTCATCTTTATAAAAATTTTAAAAAATTAACCAGTCATGGAAGTGTGCACCTGTATTCCCAGCTACTTGAGGGGCTGAAGTGAAAGGACTGCCTAAGTCCAGGAGGAAGAAGCTGTGGTAAGCTGGGATCATGCCACTGCACTCCAACCTGGGTGACAGAGTGGGACTTCAAGTCAAAAAGAAAAAGAGATTCCAAAAGCAGCAAAAACAAAAGTAACAAGTAAGACTTAATTTAATTAAAAAGCTTCTGCACAGCAAAGAAATAATTAACAGACTAAATAGGCAACTTACAGAATGGGAGAAGATATTTACAAATTATATATCTGACAAAGGACCAAGGTCCATAATCTACAAAGAACTCAAACAAATCAGCAAGAAAAAAGCAAATAACCCCATTAAAAAGTGGGTAAATGACATGAACAGACATCTCTCAAAATAAGGTACACATATGGCCAACAAGCACATGACAAAATGTTCAACATCACTAATCATCAGGAAAATGCATGTTAAAATGGCAATGAGATACCAACTTACACCAGTCAGAATGGCCAACATTAAAAATTCAAAAAAATAATAGATATTGGCACAGATTTGGTGAAAAGGCACATCTGTAAATTAGTACAACATTTGTGGAAATTGGTAAGGAGATTTCTCAAAAAACTAAAAGTAGATCTACCATTTGATCCATGAATCCACCTACTTGGTATCTACCCAAATGAACAGAGTTCCTCATACAAAAAAGACACCTGGACTTGGATGTTTATTAAAGCACAATTTGCAATTGCAACTATGTGGAATTAACCTAAAGGTCCATCAGCTGATCAGTGGATCATGAAAATGTGGTGGTGGTGGTGGTGGTGGTGGTGGTGGTGGTGATGGTGGTGGTGATGGTGGTGGTAGGTGTATATACACCATGTAATATTATTCAGCCATGAAATAATGCCTTTTGCAACAACTTGAATGGGTCTAGAACCATGATCCTAAGTGAAGTAACGCAGGAATGGAAAACCATATACCACATGTTGTCACTTATAAGTGGGAGCTAAACAAAGGAACTGCAAAGGCATATAGAATGGTATAATGGACATTGGAGAAACAGAAGATGGAGGTTGGGAAGAGAGGAGGGGTGAAAAATCACCTATTGGGTACAATGTGCACAGGGGGTGATTGGTGGGTACACTTAAAGCCCAGACTTCTTCTTTGCCATTATGCTACTATACAATGCATCCACGTAACCAGAAACCATTTGTACCCCATAAAGCTATTGAAATTTTAAAAAGTTCCACTGGACTCTTTAAATTTTCCAGAAGTTACAGTTAGTCTTGTGAAACCATCCGTTCATTTGAAACAAAACAGATATTTAATTAGACAAATACAATCTTCTAGACTTTCCTAGTTATTGCTAGATATGGTTGATGCTTCCAGGATATTCTCTCAGTTAGGATGTTATAGCATTATTACCTAATTTAATTTTATTAAACCAAGAACAAAAATAATTTGTTGTTTTAAAAACATTTTTTTTCCAGATAGTTTTTCTCCACAGAATTACCAACAGAATTTCCCATCTGAAGAACTGATGTTCCAAGTCCCGTGTATGTTTTGTGTTTTACTTTATTTTTTAGAGCACTCCCTGTCAACAGTGCACTATTCCACTGATAATTTTAATTACCTTATTAACATTTATGATTTGGGCTGGGTGTAGTGGCTCAAGCCTGTAATCCCAGCATCTTGGAAGGCCAAGGTGAGAGGATTGCCCGAGCCCAAGAGTTCGAGACCAGACTGGGCAATATGGTGAGACCTCGTCTCTACAATAAATAGAAAAAAAGAAATTATCCAGGCGTGGTAGTGTGCGCCTGTAGTTCCAGTTACTTGAAAGGCTGAGGCAAAAGAATTACCTGAGCTCAGCAGGTCGAGGCTATGGTGGCTGTAAGTGTGCCACTGCACTCCAGCCTGAGCAACAGAGACACCAACTCAAAAAAAAGAAAAAAAAATATGATTTGTATGCTGACAGTATGAAATCAACATACTCTCATTCTCAGCTTTTATTTAAGTTGTCCTTTTTGTTGACAGTTAAATCAGCCCCTACACTGAATGAGGATTCAGCGTACAAAGAATGAGGGTTGGGGCCCTCTCAGTTCATTCCAACATACACCCTTTAACAATCTAACAATTGCAATGGTGACACGTTTAAAGGATTTTTAAATTGTTATACTGTGGCCTCAGTGTGAATACACTCTCGACCCTAATCCCTGTTTTCTTTTAATTTTCTTGTAAAGTTCACAAAAATCTTTCGGCAGCAGATAAGTAATCTGATACTCTCGCATTAATTCACACTCATAAGTATAAAAAGCCTAGCTAGAACTTGTAAACAAGAAGCACATTTTAGTCTTTTTGCTCCATGCCCTAGCAGCACTCCTGCCAACCAAGAGATGATGTAACTTTCTGAAAACTATCATAAGCTGTAGCCACAAGGAGCACTGGTGTCACCTTTCCTCTGACTCAATCTTTATGTTTTCTCACCTCATTTTCAAACCATCTTCCAAATCTCATCTATCCTGAAGAGAGTTGTGCCAGTCAGTCTGGACAGGAGTCAGCCTTACAGTGCTGCTTTGCTCCACACAAGCAAATCTGGCATTCACATCCTTCAGGGATCTGCTTAAATGTCCCTTCATCAGAGAGATCTTCCCTGAATATTCTATAAACATAGCATGTACACACATGCACACAGAAGTTCTCCTGCACATGTCTGCTCTCCCTCTGTACCCTTACTCTGCTACATGTTTGTCCTAGAACATGTCACCACTGCAATTTTATTTATCTGTTTGCTTATCATCTGCTTCTCTGCACAAGAATGTCCATTACAAAAAAAAGCATGGTTAAGGTCTGTTCTGTTCACCTCTGTGTCCTAGGTACTACCTGTCAGGTAACAGTACCTGACAAATAGGTGGCACTCAATAAACACTATTGAATGAATTAACGATGCAACTAAAGAATCTGTAAAATGAAAGGGTTGAGTAAATGACCTATGAGGGCTTCTTTCAGCTCTAACACTCAGAAATTTTAATCTGTTGATGAATTATTCAATTGAAATTTAAATGGCACATGTCTGACTTCAAATCAAGATTAAGATAGCTGTATTCTCTAAGCTTCAGATTTTACACTTCTCAAGAGTGTCTTCTGTTTTGAAATATCCTTCCTAGAATGTAATAGGTGCTTAAAAATGGTAACAATTAATTTTTCAATAAGTTAATCAATATGGGAAAAGATGAAGGATTAGTGTTCATTTCTTCTTAAATTCTAATTTTTCTAACTTGAATCCTAATTTCTTTTATCAGACAATTATCAATGACAAAAATGCTATTAGTTAGCATTGGTTAAACACTAAGTATATGAAATATTTAATTCTCAAAACCACTCTATGAGGTACATACCATTATTAATTCCATTTTACTATTTTACATATTAACAAACAGAACCAGAAAAATTGGCAGAGCAAGAATTGGCAGAGCAAAAATTGGACCCATAACATAATGACTCTGAAGCCAGTCTCCTAACATAATTCTTTGAACCTGTGATTCCATTCTCCTTATTCTTGCTTTAGCTTGAAACTCCCCTATTACAGTTTTTCACAGGCTATATAGTATAGGTACTTTTGTACCTCTATTTTTCTTCACCAGTTCCCTTTTCTCATTCCATTCCACAGCAGTAGGCTTTGATTTTCCACAAGAAATTCAGAAGCCTTGTGCCAAGCCCCAGCCAACCCAAACAAAGAGAGAAACTTAATGGAAAGAAATGACATTAGGAAAGGGCAGTGGGTCAGTGATATGATTGAGCATAGACAAGTGAACATGTACTGTGCCTCATACTATGGTTGTCTGCAATTGACTAGGCTCAGATGAACACAGGAAGGGACTGGTTCAACTCTTCAATAGCAGTTAGCCTTAAATCTTGATTTCTGGAGAAATCAAAATGAAGAGTCCCTCAGGAAATAGGGCGAGGGATATCTGTATGCCCTACAATGCAAGATGCACTATAAGGACACTGCCTTCCCCTGCCTCGGCCTGTTGCCTGTCCCACCACATGCCCTGATGTCCTCAGCCTTGGTCAGCTCTCTTCCTACTTTTGTTCTCCCACTTTGCAATTATTATGGCTTCTCCAAAAAGCTTGTTTGGGTGTCCAGGGTATCTTTATATTTACACTTTGGAAAGTATATCTGGCAGTAGTGAGAAAAATCTACTGGAATAAAGATAAATTTTAAGGCAGGGGTTCCAGTAAGGAAAAATAATAGGCAGTCATGATAAAAAGCTAGGCTGAACTTGAGCAGTATCAGTGGAAGCAGAGAAGTAGGTTCAGATTTGAAACATAACGGCACAACAAAATAGACACTGCTGCCTGTGAAGGCAGCTAGCTGTCTAACCTCACCTTCATTCTCTCTCAGTCTTGACGCTGCTCACAGGGGATGTCCTCTCTCATCTAGCATTTTTGTATTTCTCCTCCCTTCCATTCTCATAGCCACAACCTCTTACTCTTATTCATAACTCAACTCTCTCTTTTTTTCTAAGAGACAGGGTCTTACTATGTTGCCCAGGCTCATCTATAACTCGTGGACTTAAGTGATCCTCTCAAGTAGCTGGGACTATAGGCATGTACAACCACATAAGGTTCTCCCTCTTCTCTTTTAAACTCACCTTTACACCTGGCTTCAAGCCATCTGGGCATCTTGATCACAGAAGAAACAAAAGCCTGAGATTTCTGCAAGAGTTTATAATCCACAATCGAGGTTAATCAGAAAGATGATCATTGTACGCCTTGAGTTGCTTTAACTCATTTAAAGCTTGCTCTAAATTAGATCTATTTTTAAATCTATGTAAATGTTAGTAATCACAGACTCATGAATAACTATGGCTTTTTTAAGAACAGCTTTTTGTTGAAAGCTGTATTGTCACTGAACCATAAGTGTTTATTAAATGTGTAATCTCAGTTGGGTTAGGCAAAAATATCAGTCCAGATTTTTCACCTGGTGGTGGCTATTGGAAACACAAGCATTGCATTGTTCCACAAGGTCAATTACACAGGAAAGCCTGTGGATTGAATAGAAGAAGAAGAAGGAGAAGAAGATTCTTGATCAAATAAGTTTAGGAAATGTTGCTTACTCTAATCCCTCCTTGAAGCAACTTTGATGTTCATATTAACATCTCAAAGACTCTGAGATGACTTAAATAAAACTATTTAACAGAGCATTTCCCCAACATTGAGGCCATTAAAGCACTGTATAAACTGGGAAAATCTATTTAGCCTGACTGCTTCATGACTTTCCTAGAGTAGAAGTATTGACCTTATTTTCTTCAGAAGATGGTAAAAAGAACTGATGAGCACAATTAAAAGTCACTTAAGCTGCTGCCCTTAAAAACATGAATAACATCAAGTCATTGGTCCATGGCCTTTCTTTCCCAAAATAAGCCTGTTTGCTCTTACATTGAAGGGATAGATTCACTCTCTGCCACTGCAGAGTGAACTTAAGAGGGAATAAAAAGGAGGAAGAGAGAAACACAGAGAAGCAGAGACAGACACAGAGAGGCACAGAGACCTGGCCCAGAAGGGAGTTTACTATGAGCCCAACAGGGCTTGCACCTTATGGACCCCAGTGAGAAGACCTAACCACATGCAATATCATCACAGAGTTTTGTAAAATTTGCAAATGAAAAATATTTAAACTGCAGTGGTTTCAATTCTGTCTGTTTTCCTTCTGATTTGCTGTCTTTCACATTTTCTCCGTGTGGGGTGACTTGAGTGTAATATGAGTCATCTGGGTATGGGGCTAAAAGGAAGCTGAGTTAGTGTTATAGAGTTTGGGTTTAACAGGACATGTTTATGTGGCTTCCAGGTATTTCTGTTAGGTTGTGACCAGCCATCCAGTGCAGGAATGATTTCCAAAAATACTCCTACAGCCCATCGTACCAACTTACGGGGCATTGTCATTTGAAATGCTTGCCTATACTGTGATTTAACATGGGCTACAGTGTATCCAGAACCAGAACTACATGGGTTGTGAAGGGGAATCAAGGTTTGAAATACAGAACCAAAAGCTAATTTGTGCAATATTTTACATAGAAAATTCTGTTCTCATTGATGCATGATTAAAATTAAAGTTCTCTCATGTCAGAAATATACCTGATTATGCAGCATACACAAACATAAATACATTATTTCCACTTTTGATGGGAATATTTTTTATGGAATTTATCAGAATTTTTGTGTTTGTAAGGCACAAGCCTTTAGCTGTTACATTTTTTACGTATCCCAAGACATTAGACTGTATCTCAGAATATCCAATACATATTGTCCTGATAAAGTCTAGTGGTACTAAATGAAATGCCACACAATATTATTACCAACAGGGAAATAGACTGAAGCAACAGTGTGAATATTCATTAATAAGTCTCTGTATGTGGTATAAGATTAATTTGATTATAATACTTATAGTAGAATAAAATATAGCAACAAAAAAATGTATTGAACATTCTTATTTATGCTTTAATTTCAGATTCATTTTATGTTTTTCAGAATAAGTGATAATACTAATGCAGAAAGAAGGTAGAAACCAAAACATAAACTGAAAGAGAATATTGGCAGACATTTCAACATCAGCAAAATTCTTATTATATCATGACAGAAACTAAAACTTGCAGATCAGTATCGTGAACATGAGGAAAAGAATTTCACTAGGACCATTCCAAACCTGAAATTAAAAAATCAAAAGTTAGATGAATATTTTAGTGGAGAAAAACAATTTGCATGAGGATGTTGACCACACTGTTTTAATGAGTATTGTCAGATCAAATAATATTTCAGAATAGATACTGCCTAAGAAAATTTGAACTGCCTAAAATTGTAAAGTTTATATGCAAAGTAAAGTTTAAAGACTTTTTTTTGTAGTTTGACAAAAACCTTAAACATTTGTAAGGCATTACCAGTAGAGGATTGCTACGCTGAAATAAATGTTTTCAAATCATCGGTAATAAATATCAATTTTGAATCAGTCATGATAATGGAAAGACTATTATCTCTTATCAGTATAGAAAACTACATTTAACTTTTCCTGTCATTTAAAAAGACAAAGAGAATGCAACTTAAAAAAGCAGCAATTACAAAAGTACATTAAAAATTAATTAATAAAAATATTGTGTTGTTTTTCAAGTTTTTGTGATTGGTATTGTATACTTTTTAAATGCCTAACTTGTGATTTCTCATTCTAACTAAATATTCATTTTCACACTTAATTAAGCATTTGCAACTTTGTATTATTTTTCTTAAAGAAAACCCTCCAAAATGTAAAAGCCTCCAACCACACACAACCTGGATCTGCTCCTGATCCATCAGATCTTAGATTTTGGAAGTTGATTCATTCAAGCAGATTGACCCATTGATTGTTTCAAAACATTTACATAGTGACTCAACTACCAATGGATTTCATCAAAATAGATTCCATATCTAGATATACAAAGAAATGCTTCTCTGGGCCCAAATCATATCCTGATATTGAAACAGGTTTTTTTTTTTGGTTGTTTTTTTTTTTTTTGACGTGAAGAAAGCTGTTAAGAGTAAATATTGCTTTAATTCTGAAGATTTTTAAATTCTATACATTGGAAATGGTTCCACAACATTATTTGGACATCAGATTTTGAAAGATATGTTTATAAATATACGTGCATCAACATGTGATCTATTACTTATAAAAGTCAATTTCATGTGAGAAGACTTCTAGCACTCACTCATGACCATGTTCATAAGCAAGATGATACAAAACTGATATCTGCCTTGAGATTTTTGCCATGACTTGGACAATAGATTAATAGAGATAGTTGAAGACATTGCAAGGGTCAGAGATCTTTCCCTACTTTTCCCTTCTTATAGCAACTCTGCAGACCAGGAGAAGCTCCTGGAATGTGTGTCCTCCTTCCCAACCAACCACCACAAGTATAGATTGATTACTTGCTTTCTATGTGGCATTATATAAGTTGTGTGGAGTTTTGGAAATATGGAAAATATTTCCAAGGGACTTCACTTTGCTCTTAACAGTTATGGCTGTGACTCTTACAAAAATTTACTTGTTTTCTTTCTTTGCTATCCTCAATTTCTCCTCTACTATAACAAAAAAAAATTAGAAAAACTAAGGAAAGGGGAGAAAAAAGGCAAACTAAATACCCAACAGTTTAGCAGGGATAAAACAGTAGATGGAATAAAACATGAAATGAAAATTAAGAGTCTCATGTTTTCAACCCTTCATCCTTCTTCAGTGCATACAAATCTTTAAAAATAGGTACACACATCCCATCTGCAGGAGTTAATCTTCATAACTGGTAGCGCATGCTATGTTCACAGAAAGCTATTAAGAGAGATGACGGCTCAGCAACATTGTGGTAACCTTTCCATTTTTCATTGTTATGATGATGAGCAACTGCAATAGCTGTAATTAAAATGATGCTGTAATTCTATTTTTAGGAAAGCTGTTCGCTGTCAAAATTAAATACATATGGCAATAAAAAGTAACCTGATATGGTAAATAGCATGAACAGAGAACAGATAATGATCTCACAATGCCATTCTATAATCATGTAGAAAAATCTCTGAAAAGTGTATGATAAGGTCCATATCCCTACTTTATACAAGTAACTTTGAACAGTTCTGAATTCCTAAGATGACAAGTGTGTCATTAGCCCCACAAGTACTTCTCCTGGACTTGGCATTAAAATTACATTAGCCATTTGCAAGCCGACAGACTTGAAATTCTAACAAGTGTAGACTGTGAACCCCAAGACAGGGATGGGGATGGAAAAAGTGGACACGGATGCCATTTTGAGGGTATTGAGGAGGTGATCCCTTTTTCTCAATTAAGTAGAAGTCTCTGAAAAAAAAAAAAAAGAAGTCTCTGAGAGCCCAGCAGTTCAATAACTGTTATCCAAAATTCTGAAGAAATGACTGTTAGTGTTGGAGAACTGATAGTTATTCCAGGCAGGGATCCAGGACTTCAAGCCTGAAAGTCGTTGTCTCCTCCAGGCAGGTGAGTCTCTAAGCCATCCAACACAGATGACTGTCTCATCACCAGGAACCGGGGGATCACTTAAGGCAGCTGAAAGAGTCACATAACAAGACAGGCATCGAGAGGAAGAAAAGATTCTGCCAGTAGAACCTGATGCTCATGTTACAGGAAAGATTGTACAAGAACACAGCCCAGTGGTGGCAATGAGCACTATTATTCTGTGCCAACACATATAACAACACATCTCTATCAACATCAGATTGTCCTTCGTGTTCTGTTTCTAAAAGAGTCGAAGAAAATCACAGCTCTGAAAACTATCTGTCATATTCCTTATTTTCCAGCTTTAGAAAGACAGGGAGAAATGATGACTTTGAAGCATGTGTGAGGTATAACCTATCTTTCCTTTATTTCTTTCTGAAGAAGGGATACTTCAGATTACTTATCACTTTGTAAATCTATTTTATCAAGTCCAAAGATCTATATGAATGTATGATATTATTGTAATCACAACCTCTACTATTAGTCCAAACTATTAAATTTTCTTTAGACAGCTTCATATTATCACGAGAGAAAACTTGGTAAATTCTTGAGGTCTCGCAGCCTATGCTAACTCCACTGACGTACTCAATATTAACAAATCCAGTTTTTACTCCTTTAACATACATTCAGGTGGATGGAAAGCTAATACATCAGACCACATCTTAGTGGAATAGGAAAATGATGCAGTTCTCTTTGTGCAATCAGTGTACAAAAAATAATAAGTAAATGATACCTTATGTACTTGGCTGTCAGTCCTGGATAAAGAAACAAACGGTTGTTAAATTATGTCTTCCCAAGGATTTTCAGATTAACCTTCTGAGAGAACAGCAAGAATGTAGCAGCCATACAGTCCTCAGCTTATGCGTAAAAGCAACAATAATATGACCATAACCTCCTTTGCTCTGTGAAGCTTCCACCTATCATACCCATGTTTGTCAACAAGAAAGAGAATGCTTCTGTATAGAGGCAGTGTAGTACAGTGGTTAAGGGCGCAGCTCATCAGCTGGATGATCCTTGGCAAATTAGTTAAGTTTTCTGTGTCTGGAGTTTCTCTTCCATAAAATGGAGGTGATAATAACACCTACTTCACAGGATATTATATGTTTAAATGTGTTAACACTTATGAAGAATTTAAGACAGTGCTTAATACTTAGTTGTGCCCAATAATATCAATCCTAAAGACAGGCACAGAGCAAATAGCTCATGTTCTGGACCAAGAGCCAGCAAACTTTTTCTATAAAGAACCAGATAGTAAATATTTTAGGCTTTACAGACCAGGTATGTTCTATAGCAAATATCCAACTATGACCATATAGCATGAAAGCAACCAGAGACAAATGACAAGTAACAAATGAGTGTGACTGTCTTCCAATAAAACTTTATTTGCAAAAACAAGCAGCAGACTGGATTGGATCCAGAAACCATAATTTTCTAATCCTGTTCTAGTCTAATAATCTACTCTGGTTGTTCACTGGATAGACCAACAATTATGAAGAAGATAGAGTTTGTGTCATTCCTGACTCAGTTTCCTGCAAGAAAGTTTCTTAATTCTTGATTTGACCCTTGCATGGATCTGCCAGTGTCAAGATTTCTACCTGCATTCTTGACCCTGGATATGGCCCTGATTCATCTGCTGGATTGAGTCATTAACTACTTCCACATCTGATACTTCTTTCCTTGGTTTTGCCCATTAATTGCAGGTATCCATACATAGCAACTTGAGCCATCTACTCATTCAACTGTCCAAGTCATTATTTCTTTCAGTCAATTACTCGCAAACATTCAAGTAGTGCTAATTGTGTATGTGTATGAGTACTGTATGAATGCTGGGAACATGAATACGAATAGGGCCTACCTAGATTCTGCAGTTACAGAACTCGCTGTCAGAAAATTATTTCAGCAATATGATGATTTTACCTACAAATATGTCCAAGACACCATGTAAGTCCATAAAAGGAAGCTTCTTCTTTCCTTGGGGATCTTCAAATATACAGTACCTTTTGCCTGTTGGGTACTAAGCTCACTCTCTGCCTGGAGATTTCCTACACATTCTTTACATTTTGCCTTCAATAACACTTCCTCAGAGAAGCATTCTCACTTTCATCATTTTCATTTGAATCATTTCAAGCATATTCCACCTGATGGACACTTCTCTTCATGGTCCTTACAATAATGAAAATAAAATAATTATTTATGATTACTTGTTTGATGTGTGTGCCCTTCACTAGATCTTTACTCTCTTCCTTACTGTCATACGCCCAACACAAAGTAAAATGGAAACACCATATTTGAGGTGGCTTCAAGGACAAGCGGACTTCAAAGAAGGAATAGCACTGCAGAAAGAGGGAAGAACAAGGAAAACTTTACATTCATGTGAAAGGGTGTGATGCATTTGGGAAACTAGTTAGTTGATTGTTCCCATGGCTAGAGCTCAAAAGGAAATAGGAGGTAGGTGAGAAAAATGGGAAAAGCAGACTCCTACTCTTCATTTCTATGAGTTTAGCTTTTTTAGATTCCACATATGGGATAATGCAGTATTTTGTTTTACTGTATCTGACCAATGCACATGCATATAAAAATGCCATGTGGATTGGGTACAGTGGCTCACTCCTGTAATCCCAGCACTTTCAGAGGTCAAGGTGGAAGGAACACTTAAGGCCAGGAGTTTGAGGCTGTGGTTAATTGTGATCAAGTCACTGCATTCCAGCCTGAGCAACAGAGCGAGATCCTGATTTTAAAAAAAGAAAGGAACACATAGTACACCTTGAATATATACAAATTTTATTACTGAATTATATCTCAATAAAACTAAAAAAAAAGAAATGGATAAGCAAGCAGCCACCCAATGATAAAGGAGGACATGCCAATCAATTTAAACATAATCCTCCATGTTGTGAGCAAGCAAGTGAGGTGATCTGTGTCTTAGAAAAATGGCTCCAGCAACAAGAGGAAGAAGAGATTTGATGCAAGGAAATCTATGGGAAAGTAATTGAGAAATGATGAGTGTCTGAATTAAGGTAGGGCCTGAAAATGTAGAGGCAGGGATGGATCTGGGGGACCTTAAAGAGGTAGAATTAGTCATTATTTGTAATCATTTGGTTGTAGTTGGCAAGGGAACAAGAGCATTGTGGATGACACCTGGGATTCTAAATTGCGTGATTTGTGATATGAGTAAATTGAGGCACCATTAAGTAATATTGCAAATATAAAAGGAGGGGTAAGCTTGGGTGGAAGACAATAGACCCAGTTTTGCATTTACTGCGTGTCCAGTATCTCCAGGCCTTCCAGGAAACAGGTTAATATGCATGGAATAAAAGCTCAGGAAAGAGGTGTGGACTAGAGCAGAGAAATTTGAGAGCCATCAACGAGTGTGTGGGAGTCGGTGCTGTGAGAGTAATGATAGCAATAAAGGAATGACATAAGATAAGTGAAAAAGGGATAACTCTGGTCTCCTAAGAAGCACTGGCACTTAAACTTTCCAGGTCACCATTTGTCATCCTCTGCTTGCTTAGACTTCTACCCTGCAACACCCCTTATCCTGTCCCTCCTCTCCCAGGCCTTGGGTCTCTCTACCAAAACCCTGGCACTCAAACCTTCTCTAAGGAAGTCAAACTCCAATCTTGAAGGGTTTCAGAGGAAAGTGGTGGGATAAAGACAACACTCAAGGCTGCAGCACAATCACAAACAACATGGATGTGTTGATGATTGCTGTATTAGTTAGCGTGGCTCCCATAACGAAATACCACAAACAAAAATGTATTGTCACACTGCTCTGGAGTGTAGAAGTCCAAGATGAAAACGCCGACAGTGTTGGTTCCTTTTGAAGGCTGTGAAAAAGAATCTGTTCCATGCCTCCCTCCTACTTCATGGTTTGTTGGAAGTCCTTGGTGCTCCTAGGCTTGTAGTTACATCATCCACTCTATACCTTTATATTCACTTGTTGTTCTTCCTATTTGCATATGTCTGTATCCAAATGTCTCTTTTCTGTAAAAACATCAGTCATAATGAATTGGGTCACACCCTAATGCTCTCATGTTAGGTTAACTACTGTTATCTATAACAACCTTATTTCCAAATAAGGTGACATTCTAAGGTACTAGGGAATAGGATTTCAAAACACTAATTTTAAGGGAAACAATTCATCCCACAACTACTAAATACCATCCATTTGTTTTTTTAATTTACAGAGAAGTCATTTATTTCATTAAAAAAAGAAAAAGTATTCTGTGAACTAAAAATTGTTAACAACTAAATAGTTATTATTTTGATAAAGCATTAGTCATCTATATAAATTCTACCTCAAAATTGTTGAAAGTGACATAAAGGGCCCTTAGTAATCCAAATGCCAACAGTCCTTTCAATGCAACACGAACATGGGATCAGATTTTTAGGAATAAAAATGTTTAGGCTTTATGACTGTCTACAGCATTGCTGCCGTGCATTTTGGAAAGGCTTTGTACATGAACCCACTCACCTCTGACTGTAAACTTAACTGTTAGGATTGCAACCATCAGTCCCTGTTTGCTCTCTGAGCAACTGGAATATGCCAGGGCTCCCAACATCATGAAGTTGTTGCTTGACATCCCTCAGCAACTCATTTTCAGTAGTGTCATTTCAGGGCTTGTGGTGTGGCTGGGTGCAGAGGTGTCTCAGGTATGTACATAATCCCATGTTCCAGCACCAGTCCAATATTCCACACCACAGCTCTACGTTCCTGAATAACTATTTTTAATAAAATCCTGCCTTATGCTTTTTATTGGCTTCAAAGCTTCTTCCTAACATCTTAGAATGGAATTTGTAGATACTGACGTACCTCTAAATCCCATTCCCATCTGAGAAAAGGGATCAAAAGCTCAGGCTTCTTTTTGATCCACATAGCACAATACCTTACTCAGAGCCCTCAAGCTGATTATATTTTGCTCCCGTTTCTTTGAGGGAATCTTCGTTCAAAAGAGGTTTTACCACACAGAATCACAGCAAAACCTTTCACTCTTACTGTGCCTTTGCACTTTTTTCTACTTCAAAATGCATCCCCGTGTATCTAACTTCTCCCCCACAATATAATTATGAATATATCTGCATAGTGTTTTCCATAATTCTTTCAGGAATTATAACCTGCTGATCCCATGAGGTAGCTACAACTCCTGTGAGCCTCCATCCAACTGACTGGAGGGCAACAAAGAGGACTTCCAATGCTTAAATATTTTATTCATTACTTATTACATTTGGAGGGTCACAAATCAGTTAACCTGTTAGCCTCAGTACAACTGGAGTAAAAAATCAATGGTTCTTTTGTTTTAAATTTTTTCTCTCTCTTCCTTTGCAAGCTAATTCTGAAATTCATTTAGACTCTTCCTATAGTCTGGATAAAATAGTCATACATCAGAATTCTCACCTTGCTAGACATAAAATGGGGACAATAAGTATTTTGGCATAATACCCACTCACTGACTCAGAGCCAATCATGCTATATTAAAATTTAAGTGCAAAATTCTTAACGTTAATTTGCTGCCAAACCAGAGAGGACATATATTGTGAATCACTGAAGGGAAAAATTACCAAGGGTTTGGGTTGGCTGCATTCAGCTGGGTTGACAGCTATGGGGCAGAGAGAAAAAAGCAAGAAAGTGGAGCTACAGAAAATGAAAATCTACTTTCAATAGAAAACTGGCTGGTCAGGGACATGGATGAGGGGTGGATGACCTGATAGAGTGAGTCTGGTTTGGGGGCCCAGTCAGGGAGATGAGCCACGGAGCAGAATAAATGGTTTCTAGGTTCACAGTGGTGAAGCCCATCAGAGAGGTCATTGTGTCCTCCAGCCAAAGCCAAAGGAAATAATGAAGGTCCAAATGCCGACTGGAGGCCAGAGAGCCAATACCACACACAAAGGCCAGGGGAAAGACAAAGGACTGATGGCTGGGAGAGTTTGGGAGGGATGGTATGGTGTTTCAAAACCAAGCACAATTTGACAAAGTTGGGAGAATTTCCTCTTTCTCACCAGCGAGGCACCTGGTCACACTGCTTTTACCTCTTCTGCTGCCGTGGCTGCCCACCATCAACCTCCCATAGTTACCTTCATCTGGGACCCCCACGTCATAGCACAGCTCTATATCTGGGCATCTATCTGTTTTCTGCATTATCCTGTTAGAAAATCTGATTTTCTGAGGATGACACCAATATGTAGATAAGCAATTTTGCTACTCAAGGCTCTTGCAATAGGCTATTCACCACTCCTAGCCCACTCCTGAAATGTTCCGTCCCTTCACCCTGACTTGAACTGCTTAAAATCCTTTTCGACCACAGTGAGGGAGGAATCCATATCATTAGTAGTTCCTCGCTTGAACCTTCTCAGAAGATAAATCAAACTAGCAGATGAAGGCTTCTCTGTGTAACCCTGCCAGAGGAGCACTTCATGATGTGAACGCTGGCTCATGACACCCCTCTACCCTCTGTAGTATATATCCTCAATCCGGCAGTAAAAGTCTAAACTTGAAACTTCAAAGCAATGCCTAGATTTGCATTTGGCACATTTAAATCTTCTTCTTTGTAAAGGAAGGAGTCAGGTAAATCTGTTTCCAAAATCAATAAGAACATAGAAGTTAAAAAAAAGAAAGTTGGCACTGAAAGTCCCTTTGACAGCAATTTCTTTAACTCCTTTTTATTCATGTGATAACAGTAGCCACATATCAACCCAAGATCTACTAAAAATGGGACAAGAATTCTGTATTTTGTTTGGTCTTGGATAGATTGAGTAAAGTTGAAATGAATCAGAAAATAGCAGACAGTAAAAACCTCCCAATAGAGTTTTACTTTTTCTAAATAAAAAAGTACAAAAAGGTTGGAAGTTTGAGCTACAATATTGATGCAATATAGATGCTATGGACCAATAAACAGAAAAGATAAAGGATGTCTAGAAAATGCAAACATAAGCAATTCAACCATATCCAGATGAAATACTGCCAAGGATACTACCAGGCACTGCCTGGCCCCTGCTCTGTCTGTTTCTCCAGTTTACTCTGCCTGTGGGCTCAGGAATGCCACATGCTGACCTCATCCTTGTCCAGCGCAGAAAGTGTATGACAGGTCTTTTAAGACTCACAGCACACATTTGCAAGGTCTTTTCTACTGTGTGTTTTCTGACTGAATCTACTGTCCAGACACTGGGTCTGGGTGCTAATTTCTTCTACCTGACCCTTTGGGCCAGTTTTCTGAACTTTGCCACTCAGCTTTACCTACATAAATTTTCCAGGTCCCAGGATTCTTGCTGTCTGCCTCTCCAAACTCTAATCTGGCTGAGCTACCTTTTTTTTTAATTGTTTTTATTCTGTGTTCCTCTGTATCCTTGTTAAGGTCCTAAACCCGGTGTGCTGCCCTCCTCGGTGGATTTCCTGACTTCTTTAGACCTTCACATCTGTAAGAATCTCCTTTGCTTGGACAATTTTCAGGCTCTACTCAAATGCTAACCTGATTCCTGCACTGGCAAACTCATAAGATAAGAACTTATGAGTCTCAAAGGGATTATTTACTACTATGGGTTTATGCATATTTGCTAAGATGTGGAGATAGATATAAACATAGACATATAAACATATAGGCAGAGATTTCCATATTTCTTTGCATAAATAAATAATAAATAAATGCAAGACACAAATCTTTGGGGCAATGACTTCCAAGAAGAAGTCCATTTAAAGGATACACAAAAAATTCCCCCAAGGTGGTATGGTTAGTCATGGCTAGGATCATTATACACTGTGGTTGTTTCTTCTCTAACCCATCACCCAATCCCACTATCATTAGGCAAGAGTTGATCAAGGGGTTCAATTATGTTGCATCTCATTACTAACCTCATCTCTTTCTTTTCCTGTGTTTAGTTTCTGCTGGTTCTCTCCAGGAACTCAGAGCATAAAGAAATGGGCAGCTATCACCTCTTTGATAATAAACACAGAACTAATGATTTATCAGCTCAGAAGTTTTTCCAGACTGATGAAATCCTGTTTCTGTCACAGATTGTCAAATTAGCATAAGAGAGAGATTATGTAGCTATTCTCAAGAAGCTTCCAGTGGACCTGAAAGCTGTATCAGAATGTTTTCTATCAGTAAAACTCTTCCAGGTAGGAAACTATAAACATTATCAAAAGTCCTAATGGTAACCATAATCTTCTAAGGGTGGGTATGAACTGAAAGTTGTGTTCTTGAAACCGACCCTGGAAAAACATTTATATTCAAGTGGTCAACTAATGCAACAGCCTAAAAAAGAGGAGGAGGGACTAAGAATGCAAACACAGATCTATTTGCCAATCTGTAGGAGAGAAACTTTAAATACAACAAATGATTTGCACCTGTAATTCAACCCTGAAGAGAGTCTCAGATGGCAATTGACCATGTGGAAGAAGAAGGAGGAGGAGGAAAAGGAGGAGGAGGATAAAAAGAAGGAAGGAAGGAAGGAAGGCATTGGTGCGTTTTTTGACAGAAAAGTGAAAAATGGTATCCAAAGGTTTATGACTTTGGGGGGGAAGATGACAGACAGAAAGTAACACTTTCTGGACTAATCAAGCTCCAAACCAACAAAGTTGTAGAAGATGGGAGCTTCAGTTCAGGATCCGCTATGACCATCAAACTAATTGGTGAAGCTCTGCACACTGGCATCCAAAGACTATTTTATGCAGTGATGGGTTTCTATAGCTGATGTCTTTCTATTGTTGACCTTCCATAATTTTAATTTTAAAAAATAGAAAGTCTTCCAGTCAGTGATTTCTTTTAGAATCTAATAAATTCTTGGACTGTACCCTGGAGGAGAAAAACGCAGAGAAAGTACAAATTTTACAAAAATTTCTAGAGGATTCATGAACCATTGCCCAGCTCATGAATCCATAAGTGACATATTAAAAGTCTCTGTGTTGGACTACTTGAAAAAATGGTTATAAAGGAAATAATCTGTTCATGACATTTCAAAGGGAATAGCTAAGAAAGAGGGGGTGTACAGAGAGCCACAGCCCCCATTTCTGCAGGAGACTGTTGGATGCAAGTGCTCACTTACCAGATGTAATCTTTGAAATGTTCCTGGTCAATTATCCTTTTACCACTAAACCTAAGAGAACCTCTCAGGGTAACTATGTGTCACTGCTTTTTATTTTAACCCGCTTCAGCTCTTTTTTCTCTCTCTTGTATGTTCATCTCTCCTGTCTGTTATTTTTCTCACTTATTCTCCATCAACCCATTTCTCTCATCCTTTGACTTTCTCTCTGACCTCCATGATCACATTTCTACATAGCTCTAGGAACCTAAATATACCAGGCAACCAGCATGTCGAGCTTCTTGAAAAGTTTCCTCAATGCCACAAACAATGCTTATTGCACTTTAAATTGCAAGACAGCGTCACCCACAACAAAATATGGCAATGAGACTGAGCTACTCCAGCCTAAAATAAATCACTCATTCCACTGGAAACTACAGAGTTGTCTATCATAGTTTCACTGGATTGGCCATGTACCAAGAACAGATGACCACTATATGATGATCTGAAAAAGGGCAATTGGAAAGAGTAGTGATCACAAAGTCAGGCAGCAGAGGATAATCAAAGATAAGATGGCTTCCAGAACAAATACGCAATTTATAATATGTTTAAAGTGGCAGAATACTCTGAAAAACAGTGGTCACTAGGATCTGAAAGATAGTATTTTTGTTGACACAACGTAGAATAGACATCTGTCTCATGTCAGTCTTCCCAGACACGTCCAATACTCCCAGCTGCCAAGAGCAGACAACAGGGTAGTCTTCTACCACAAAAGACTAAGGCAAACTTTAAAAAGCATGAGCATATATTTCAAGTCATTTTTAAAAGCCAATGAAGTCTTGGTTATTTAATTATCATAATGCACCATAAACCAAAAATAATGTATCCGTATTAGTTTTGTCAGGTAGTTGGTAAAGCATGGCAAAGCATAAAAGAAGAAGAAAAAAATGAAGTAAACATGTTGGCCCCAGTCTATATGTGCTCTTGAGTGATGCAGGCTTCAAAACAAAGAAACATGAGGAGCTCTCACTAAATGCTGTGTTTCAGGCAATAAGCCAGTGATTTTCAGATCCAACTGTCCAGAAAAAGTATCTGGGTGAGCTTTAAAAATATCAGTCTGCCTGAGCCCGCATGTTCGAGACCAGCCTATGCAACTTGGTGAGACCTCGTCTCTACGATAAATAAAAAAAAATTAGCCGAGTATGGTAGTGCACACCTGTAGTTCCGGCTACTTGGGAGGCTGAGGTGGAAGGATTGTCGGAGCCCAGCAGGTCAACACTGGGGTGGTCATGAGTGTGCCACCGCACACCAGCCTGGGTGACAGCGTGAGAATCCAACTCAAAAAAAAAAAGAAAAAAAAATCAGAGTCTTGAGATTCTCTTTAAAGCTTCAAAATCAGAGTCTCCAAGCAAAGACCTGATAGTCTATGCTTTTTAAAGGTATTGTTGGTGATTCTGTGCAGTTATTTTGGAAATTGCTGCTATAAGACTTGTAGAACTAATAAGACATAGTCCCTGCCCTCATGTACTTTGGATTACAACTTTTGAAAAAAAATGCATGTGTATAGATAGTATGTGAATGTATCAAGTGTTCGATAATGTACAGAAACACAAGGAACATCAGGATATAGTAAATGTGTCCATTTTTTATCCTGTCCTTTGAGCACCGAGAAGTAATGGTTATAATACAAAGACTGAGCAGGACAAAAAGTGCATTGTCTTACTCTGCTAAATTATTTCAGGCCCTAATTGAAATGTATGTGGTTGCAAAAGGCAAACACTGCATGAGGGGGAGAAATGTACAAGTAAATAAAAATATCCATCTGTAGCCAAAATAATTTTTCCCGTGGTTTTAGACATGTAAGTTGTTTCCCAAATTAACAATTAGCACAGGGCTAATAACTAAACAACATTTATAATAATAATAATAAAAGCACATTAGAAGAATGTGCTAACATCTTTCCTATTTTACCAGCCCCTAAAAAATAATTTTTGTTTTTATTTGACTAATTAAATTGACTATGTTAGTCTGGCAGTAATCTAAAATTTTATCTGCAAAGTATAAACACACCACTGTATGAAATGAAAGGAAAGAATAAATATAAAACATAAAATGTACAACAAATGAATCAAGTTCTTGATGAAATGTATATGTTCCATGATCAAAACCCAGTTCCCATCACTGGTCTTCTGCCTTAACCCTTCCCTGCTCAGACGGTTTCCATCTCACCCACAAGTATGGGGTAGCCCTTGGTTATCAACCTGAATAAAGTCATCCACCAGCAAGCTTTGATTTTTGAGTATAGGCTGTGCTAGAATTCTCAAAGCCCGGATAGACACCCTATCTATTTATCTTGACTCGCCAAAGGCAATTATTTCTCTGGGTTATGATATGCTACTACTGTACGGTTCCTAAGCCCACAGCATATGTTAGTCTTTAATCACATGTATTTCACAGTGCAGACAATATTTCTAATCAGAATTGCATTTGCACTTGAAATGTTGTACCTAAGAACATTTTACCACAGCAAATGGATTATTTTGAGATATTAATAAACGAATCAACTGTTTTTGCTCTTACTATTAGCTCCCCATTGCACTAGTTACCTGCAGAAATGCAAAGGAAGTTTAAAATATATCACTCTTGGATGTTCAAAATATAAGGAAATACCATATTTATACACAAGAAAACATGAGAAGCAGTGTAAAAAAATATAGAATACATGTACATATTGGAGAATATAAAACAAAAAAAGGAAACTGTATGTAAGCAGAAGTATGGTAAAAATTGGAATTCTTTTAAAGTTACAATTGGGGTTTTTAAGAACTGACATCTAGCCCTGAGTCTGATCCCAATTGAATATGAGTCTTTATTCCCACTACTCTGTGCCTCAGAAGCCTGCTATTTAAAAAAGAGATTGAAGTAAATCAGTGTTCTTGACTGAAGGAGGGGAGATTCAGAACCGTTATGGAGAATTTCCAAACTCACACACTCCCTCTCATTTGCCTGAAGATCCAGAAGTGACTCACCCCCCAGACCTTTACATGGAAGCTTGAGAAATAGGGCATAGTTGGGCAAATGTAGCTCAGAAAAGCATTCCATGCAATTCTCTTATCCTTCCTTGCCTTCTATTTGAAAGTCACTGGATTAGATGGTCTCCAGGAGAATTTTCCAATTCTCATGAGCTGTTCTTAGGAAAATCAGTACCATGTTGGTAAATCCAGATCTATAGTCTTGTTATATGAGAAAATTTTAAATAGGCAGAAGTAGTAGTTCTCAAGTCTTTATGTGCACAAAAACTCATTTAGTATTTATTGACCACCTGCTCTAACTGAAGGGAATCAATGGTAAGCAAACAAACGCACATGAATGAAAGTCAATGTCCCAGACCTCAGGAGGAATGCCTTCTCCGGTCCTTTCCCAAGAAATTCTGATCCACCCGAAGGAACTCAAATCATTCTACAAAAAAGATACCTACACACGCATGTTTGTTGCAGATCTATTCACGATAGAAAAACATGGAACCAATCATGCTGCCCATCAAAACTGAACTGGAGTTTTTAAAATGTGGCACATATACACAAAGGAATATTATGCAGCCATAAAGAAGGACAAACATATGAACTTTGCAACAACTTGGATGGATTTAAATTCGATCATACTCAGTGACTTATCACAGAAACAAAGAACAGAGTGCCATATATGTTCTCACTCATAAGCGAAACTTGAACAATTATCATAATACTGTAAGAAAGGAATTGGCAATAGTGGGAAACTGCCAGGGGAAGGGGTGGGTTGGTAGTTGAGGGAAACTGCCAGGGGAGGGAGGAGCATACTTCATCAACAAGGGTACCTGCCTAATGAACATTTGTAAACCTAACCCAAAATTGTACCCCACATCTTTAAAATAAAATAAATTAAAATAAATTAAAAATTTAAAAAAGAAATTCTGATCCTGAACTCTTAGTCCAGAATATTATGAGCCAAATACTCTAGCTTAACTGGACATAGGAGTGCAAAGTATGTAAATAAATCCCACTGAACTCATTAAATGTATCCTTAGTCAAATTTCCCCTCAACTGAGTCCCCAAAATGCCCATTCCAGCACTGCCTGACATCAAAGGATATGATACAGAAGAGCAATCAAAAGGGAAAGGAACTATTGTCCTAACTGCAGTTCAAATATCTCACGTTACCAACATAACAAACCATATGCCACATGGTCAAGCTCTTTGCACAGACTTGGAAGGGACACAGTCAAGGGAGGCCTATTTGCCTCAATGTAAATCTCCCTCTGGTTGGGGCCAAGGATCCACAGCCAAGAGAATAAAGGCAGAAGCAAGTGTAAAACACTACCTGTGTGAAACAGACAGCATAAAATCTGAGCTCAAGTCTAGCTCTTCCTTAGTGAGTTAATGTTTCACTAAAATCTACTGATACAACTTCTAAGGGAGAAGAAGATAAGGGTTGTTTCAGGTTGGTCTTTGAAAGTGGGAAATATATGTAGTAGTTTGAAAACTCATATTCAATATTTTTAAACACAAATTAGAGAAGGCCAGATTTGCTAAAATCTTCTTGATTTGTATAATATGCAGACTCTAGAGTGAGAAAGCATTACAGGAGTTGAGGATTCTAAAGAAGTAAGTTTCTTTGAGATTAGAAGATGGGCGACCCTGCAAGCAGGTGTTTTAGTAGATAAGGACAGGTAGACTGTCGAGAGGGAAGAGCATGATTAGCATTTATTCTGACTCGAATTCCCTTTGTCTTTCCCTGCAGGCAGAATAGCAGTCAGTCCAGGAGAAAAACTGGACTATTACTAAACTATCACAAGATCCAGCCCCTCCCAGGTTATATGGAAAGTTGAAGCTAGACACTAACGTGGGTTGATGCCATGCTGAAAAGTTTAGACTTTTACCCTACGGCCCATGGGGGCTGATGGTGACCAACTTGGTGGACCAGACATCTCTGCCCTGATGAGGAGGTTGGACTGACACAAGGAAGGCTCACAAAGAGCCTCCAGAACAGTCAAGAGTCTGCAGATAAGAGACAATGAAGCATAGACCGAGGGCAGTTACTATGACCACGAAGACACAGGACCTAGAGCTGCAAGGAGATAAGAAAGCCGCAGCACGTTTCCCCTCTGGCCTTAGTCCTAACCCCTACTGCACAGCACTCACTACCCTCTTACCACCTGCCTGAGATAGTCACCTGTCACAGTTCACCACAAGCCATGGTTCTGTTTTAGCTATACACCCATACCTGTCTACCAACTCTTGTTCAGCTTGAAGAGAATGCTGGAAAAGAACATGAAGGACTCTACAAGAGGGTGGGGTCAAACCAGGGACCTTCCAGTGCCCAGCTAATCTGGTGTCTGCATTGTGATCCATACCATGTACCAAATGGATTGCATCTTCTGGAATTGAAGTTTTTCTATGTCCTAACAATATAAAACAATCGCAGCAGCTACAAACTTCAATGCCTGCTTAGCCCAGCCTGTCTGGATTTCTTAGACTCCCTCCAGGCAATTTCCTGTCAAGCTAGACAAAATTCAGAACGCTTCCTAATGTGCCTGTTATATACTTAGAACTGCCTCCTCTGTCTGATTAATTTCCCAAAGGGACCGAGCTGCTTGTTTCAGAACCATCTTACTTCAGATCAAGAGCTAAAAAGATCCATCCAGATCACAAAGGATCAGGGAGCCAGATGGGACATTCTTTGTTGTACATAGGTTGGTGTTGAAAAAGTTAAACAGGTCTAATTGCACCTGCCTTTCATGCAAGTTTTCCACAACTACTTGGAGGATGGAGAAGAAGAGTAGCAATTTCTGATAAAAGGAAAAGTTATTTTTTCCATAACACTTTCACAAGAAAGCAAAGTGAAGCCCTGTATTCTTTGTTCTGGGAATGAAACTATGTATCTGTAAATATATATATAGCACATATGTGTATATACACATTAATATACAACATGTACACACAGAGTATAGATATGTCTTAACAATGCCCTTCAAAAGAATGACATGTCTATGAGACTCTAAAGTTATTTTCCACATGCAATCTCACTACAACTCATCACTAAAAAGAGCGCTGTCCCATCAGATTATGTCTGGTCACTTTAAAGAAAGCATTAAGATTCAGAGAGTTTGAGTAACTAATTCAAGATCACACTGTGGCTCAACTAGGCATGGAATTCTTATTCTCAGACCGGTTTTCTTCCAATGACACAACACTACTCCTTTTCATGATGGAGAGAGGCAGGATAGGATATGGTTAAGAGTCAGAATGGCTGATTTATATCTCAACTAAGGCTCTGTGGGACCCTAGGCAGTTTATTTATCCTCTCTGTGCCTCACACTCTCAGCTGGGCAATGGCAATAATTATAGTAACTTACAAGACTTTTGTGGGAATTAAATAAACTATGTTAAGTAGGATATATTAAGTGAACAAATAAGTGATTAAATAATTAAATGAATATGTTAAGTAGGTAGGTGTAGGCATGCTATAAATATATTATGACCAATATTATCATTGTTATTGTTTAGTTAGTCATCCATATGTGAGCCTCAAATGACCTGTTTTCACTGAATTTGTAAGTTTAAGAAATAATTTTAATTTTAAAATCTTAAGTGGATTTGTAGGATGGCGCAACTTCTATATTTAAGGCTGACATCTGAATGTGTGCATTTTCTCTACCTTCTCAGATAAACTTCTCTGGTTTTTCCTTAAATATCTTTTGAGGTACAAGCATTCAAGAGTTTCCCGGAGAAAGAAGTACAAAACCTATATAAGAATCACTACCTAAGTTTGCTTCACAGCTCATATTTTATGCCTTTCCCCTCATATTATTTTTCCAATTTTACTACACAGTCCTTTCTTGGTATCCACAAGAGACTGACTCCAGGACCACAGAGGACACCAAATTCCTCAGATGCTCAAGTTCCTGATAGAAAATGCTATAGTATTTATATATAACCTGAGCACATTCTCCCATATACTTGCAATCATCTCTAGATTACTTATAACACCTAATATAGCAAAAATTCTATGTAAATTGTTATGCTGTATTGTGGGGTTTTTTGTACTATTTTTTATGGTTGGACTGTTATTTTTATTGGGTCTTTTTTCCAAATATTTTTGGTCCATGGTTTTCTGCTTCTATGAATGTGGAACCCACAGATACAGAGGGTTGACTGTATTAGTAAAATTCTATGATGCTCCTGTTTTGAGCCTGGCTAGACATAACCACTGATCGCCACCGAACAACAATATTCTTCTTTCCTCTTTCCCACTAGCCCTCTCAGAATATAGCAACAGAGTCTCCAAACCATAATACTATGGTACTTCTTTCTGGCTCTTACTTTCAAATTACTGAATTCTTATTTTACAACTGTGGCTTTCAAGTTTGGCCGCATATTAGAATCATATGAAGAACTTTAAAATCCCCCCATTCCTCACCCCACTGCTCCCCCTCTACTCTCGGGAAGTGAAAGTTAGTTAGTCTAGGCTTCAGTCTGGGCACTGGGGTTTTTCAAAGCTTCTTAGATGATTCTGAAGCACAACCAAGGTAGAGAACTTCTGATAGAGGGATCTCCTGCATATGGGGAGACTCAGAAGGCTGAGACCAGAGGAACCAGCTCAGGTTTCCACTCCTCTGGAAGGCCTCTCAGAGCTCCCCAAAGTTGTGTTGACCCTATCTTGCTGTGTTCCCTTGAAGTAATTCCTGTGCAGCACCTCTCACACTAATTTGCATGGATTTACTAAAAAGTCCTCCTCAATTCACCATTTTTCTCACATCCCCAACACCTCAAAAGAAGCTGGTCCGTAGAAGATGCTCAGTGAATGTGTGTTGCCTCAGATGGCATTGCTTATTCCTTCTAACTCTGACCAGAGCAACCGGGCTAGAGCAGCTCTTTCCAGAGAGCCAGGACTACGATGTTGCAAGGGAAAACCTTGAAGGATACACTGAAAGGCATCCTGTGACCAAACCAATCCCTCATCAGGAAGTTAGAAACAAGCGTGTGGCAGCTCTACCTCTGACAGCTTATAACCTGCAAAGTGTCCTTTCTGGGAGCTCCTCAAGTGTGAATATAATTAAAGCCTCTGAATATTACCTCTTCCATTGTGCTTGGTACTATTCCCTGCTCATTGTTCAGATAAGACAAGACTGATGAATGTGAATGTGTCTGAAGTTAAAGTAGGCAGGAGATAATGAAAAGGCTGATTGGAAAGTCCTTATCAACTTGAGAGAGTTCTGTGATAGACAGAGCATGGGGACTCCATGCAGGCCAATCTTCCAAAGTCAAGAGGGGGAACTGCGATTGCTGTGAACACTGCGGGTTTCTCTCCATGGATACACAAGAGTCAACAGGGCCACATATGTGCTACTCCAAGAGGACAGATAATCTGAGAATGGCAATACCTGGATTCTGCAACTCAGCAGCCTCAAAACTGCCTGTGGTGGGAAGATTCTCAGAACATGTAACACAAGGTTACTTTCTTGATTAATAAGTTTCAAAAAGATCAAAATCACTTATGGTAATTATTGCCATCGTTTGCAACATAATCCTGAACCACCCTCTTGGACTCCAGCTTTCCATATAGATCACATCACCCATTTCTGAGAACCTATGCCTCTGAATTTCTGTCCCAAGTGCCCCACTTCTCTCATCTCCAAGCTCTACCCACTAACTGTGTCATGGAGATGATTAAAACCACTGGAAAATTTGGATGAAGCTCTACATTACAAATATGATGGGCTGCATTTATTCTTTCTTGTTGTGGCTACCTTGCTATGAGAAAACAAGGTGTGCTTCTCAACTCTCTTCCCATTGCTGCTGTGGCAGAGGATGACTCAGCCTTTAATGTTTCAATCCATTCTTAGAACAAACCACCATCACTACCCGCTCTCCAAGGCTCCTCTCAAGGCACCATGATGCAGTGATGAGAGTTACTAACCTTGGGGTGGATGGTCTGAGTTCAAATCTCAAGTTGATGACTTGTAAACACTGACATCTTTGGCAAGTCATCATGCTCCAATATTCTTGGCTGTAAAATATAGGTGATAGTATACTACATGTAAGGTTATTTTAGGATTAAATATACATCCTTTAGACCACTGCCTATCATACATTTATCAATATTATTCCCAGGTCTGAGTTTTAGGATAAGGTTGACTTGGCCAGAATTATACGCATGGGTCAAGTGAGCATTTGGTCATTCCTCTTTAGTTCCCAAGATGGGTAGCTTTCCCTCCTTGTCTCCTTTCTTTTCCTAGCTTATAACATACATCATTTTAGAAAATGCCTTTGCTATCTTCTTCCCCAACTAAATTGATTGAATAAATTGATTGTTGATTAAATTTACTTAACATTTAGATTATTTCTTAATGTTATCTTTCTATTGTTAAGAATGTCCATGACATCCTTCTGTGGATCCGAGTTTGTGAACACTTTGTCCTTCAGTCTCTACTGTGACATTTCTAGTTCACCTTGTCTGCTTCAGTTCTTTTTTTATTGGCTTCTTTCTTCAGTTACAACCTACCCCAGCCACTAGCTTTTAACTTCTACCACAGCCAAGAAATTCTTATTTCTCCTTATAATATTTTATTCATGCTTTTGAAATACAGAACTGACTTTTTTAATAGTCAACACTACCATCCTTTTAAAAAATCTTTGGTACTATTCATTGATATTTTAACTGAGGATTCCAGGTAGTTCCCACATTTAAAGTCACTTTTTAAGACATGAGATATTTTCCCAAGCTGGAAATAAAATGATAAGGTTTAGGCAAATCAAATACTGAAATAAAGAAAATGAACAGGATCAGCAAGACAAGGACAGGAAGGCAAGGATTTTCTTTTAGATTCCATCTAAAATATGACAACAGAAATGTAACATGGACTACTGTAAGCTGAAATGTCAATACATGTTTCCCTTGGACCACTCAGACTCAAAGTGTGTATTCTCCTTCCAGTATATTCTTGGAAGTTACTTCCTGCTGAGCTGTAACTTGAAGAAGCATCTTCCTTTGGGTGAAAAAGTATGGAGAAGACACAATTTGGGGCAAGCACATTGTTTTTCAGAGCTCTGCAGAGTTGTAAGCTGATCTGACTTAGTCACAAATGAAT
Source organism: Tarsius wallacei (assembly GCA_963574415.1). Lineage (NCBI taxonomy): Eukaryota > Metazoa > Chordata > Mammalia > Primates > Tarsiidae > Tarsius > Tarsius wallacei. Next base: position 6,893 of record CAUYQG010189675.1, on the reverse strand, counting down.
CGTCAATAAAGCTCTATAGATCCCAGAATGGCCAGGTCCATGGTCTGAACATGTCCTCAGAGGAAATTTTTCTCCTTCAGTTTCCTGAAGTCACTTGAACTTTTGCCCATGTGTCTCCATAGCAGTGTTTCTCAACAAACTTCATCTGCTAATGGGCACATCCCCGTTGCTGCACTTGGGTGTACCATAGCATGTGTGCAGAAGTTGAGAATGATGAAAACTGCTTGGAGAACAGTAACCTGAAGATGTGTCCTAACTAGATAACCATGCCTTGTTAGTCAGTTTTAAAGTGTGTTCATAGCTGGGTGCAATGGCTTACGCCTGTAATTCCAGCACTTTGGGAAGTGGAAGCAAGAGGATTACCTGAGTCCAGCCTGGGCAACTTGGCGAGACCTCCTTTCTACAATAAACCAAAAAATTAGCTGGGCATGGAGGAACGCTTCTATAGTTATGTGGAAGGCTGAGGCAGAAGGATTGCCTGGGCCCAGCAGGTCGAGGCCGCAGTGGTCGTGAGTGTGCCACTGCACTCTAGCCTGGGCAACAAAGTAGGATTTCATTTCAAAAACATTTCATACATAGCCAGAACATGCCCTTTCCTACTTTCTCTCAACCTCTACCACTACTTTACAAGAACGTTCTCATTTTGCAGTAGTCTAGGAGTAACCTTGAACCCTGGGTTAGTCACCCAGTTCTTTCAGCAAATGCTCTCAATGTATTTTTCAATCAATAGAGTCTTTTTAAGAACATGAGAGTGAGGGGTCATAACAAAGGTTACTGTATTTGGGGGTGGGCAGAGGAGATTGACAAGAGCTGAGGTATATAATAATTGGAGGTTGAGACCTGATGGTAGACTTAGAAGGAAGCATGAGAACATATAAATGTGAAATATTGGATATTGTTTTGTGTTGAAGCAGTACTAAACAGAAACTAGGCAAATTTCTATTAATTAATGCATGAATCTGGAGATCTAGATTAATAGACTAAATGTCCCAGTAGATAGTTAAGTTCTGATGAAGCAGGGGGCTCTGCGAACCCACAGGGCAGAACAGAGTGTGAGCAATGTGTAAAATGAGAGCAAGTGACTAAAGACAGCTTTGTACCATGGCAATGGTTTCCATTTGCTGCCATAAAAAGTTTCCACAAATTGGATGGCTTAAAACAACACAAATGTATTATCTTATAGTCCTGGAGGTCAAAAGGCCAAGATGGGTCTCTCTGGACTAAAACCAAGGTGTTGGCGGGACTGAGTTCTTTCTGGAGGCACTAGGGTGGAGCTCATTTCCTTGCCTTTTCTAGCTTCTAGAGGTCACCAGCATTGTTTGACTGTTTCCCTTTCCTTGATCTTCAAGTCTTTGTCACATCATATCATTCTGACCAGCCTCTGCCTCCCTTGTCCACATTTAAGAATGCTTGAGATGACATTGGGCCTATCTAGTTAGTCCAGGATAATCTTAAGGTCAAATAGCAATAATTCATTCCATCTGCCACTTAAATTTCCCTTTTCCATGTAAAGTAACATATTCACAGGAGCTGGGAATTAGGAGGTGGACATCTTTCATCCGGAAGCAGGGGGAAGGGTCAATATTCTGCCTACTACAACAACCCTTTATAAAAGCATTAAAAGAATGAGGGTAAAAGGAAATCCATATATGGAGAGTGGGGAAATGGAAGTCCACAAGTGCAACTCAAAGTCATCTTAAAGTAGAAATTGCAAATTTGTATTACCTTAAGTACTAGCTCTGCAGAGGACCTAGGTCAGAGTACACATTATCATTTGTAAAGTCCCTATTGAAGGGAAGTGGAGGAAGCACCCACTCTCTTCTGTATCAACCTATTAATTGAAACAAAACTCTTAAACATAGATTACTAAATCCACCATCATTCAAAGAATAATTCAAGTACTCCCTTCCTTAAGGAAAAATCTTCCCCTACTTCTTAAGCAGAATTAATTTCTCTTCCTTGGATCACTGTCCCTTGAGCTCTCCTTTCTAATGGTACTTATCATTCTGTAATGTAATTTCCTGTTTTTGTGCCTGTCTCTCTACCGGATGATGAGGTTCTTTTGAGGACAGGGACCATGACTTATACCTCTTTGTATTCCAAGCACCTACCATGGTGACTAACATAAGGAAGATATTCAATGTGTGTCTTGAATGAAAACCTGTGGGGTGAACTGAGAGGATTCTAGACTCCAGTCCTAAGGAATGAAACTAAATGATAGCAACTTTCAAATTAGAACAATATACAATAAACCTCTAAGTCCTAAGGACGAATTTGAGAAAGGGAGGCAGGAAACTGATAGAAACCAAGAAATGAAGTACGTTTTCCTCTAATTGACTGTAGATTAAAAAAATCAAGGTCAAAACAACACAGACAAGAAAGTTTACCTGCAATGACTTTATACATTTTGAACTACACTCAGCATACAAATGAATGTGGATGTACCAGAAAAAGAAAAAAAAAAAAACTACAGTTCTAGGAAGAGAAGTAGGCTATTATACAATTTCTAAGCAGACATAACTTTTAGTCAATTGATGATATACATCAGAAAAATGTTTCCAGACACATTTTTTTCATAATACTTTATGAACAATTTTAACATTCACTAACTAGGAAGAAAAGAAAATTTCTGAACTACTTTTATCCTCCCTAAAAATTTGAGTAAATTTTGAAGTTTCATTAATTCCAAGTTAAATTTGGGAGAAAAGGAAAACTAAACCCTGACCTAGCTTTCTGTAGACATGGGAGACAGAGGCCAGGCAGCGAAAAGATGAAGTAGCAGAATGAGTTTTCAAATTTGTTTTTCCTCTCACTAAAATCCTGACACCAAAATCCTTCTTCTCCTTCCCTACCTGTCAAGAATATGTTTATTTTATTCTATATGTACTAGTCATTAGAAAGAGAAGAAAAAAGTCACATAACGGCTAAATAAACCTAAAGCTCGACCTGGGCAAAGATAGACACAATAATTTGACAATACTAGTCTTTCTTAGTAAAGCTTGTTTTAATCTTTGTTAAAGATAATTTTATTTCTGATTTCCAATTAATGGACCAAAGCAGTTACAATAAGGTTACAGTAGAGCATGAGTAGGTCCATTTTCCTCCTCCTACTTCTCATGCCAGTAAGGAAGCTCGAGTGAGCAGGGGAACCACAGGCAAAACGGGCTGGAGTTCCAGGAGCAGCAAGGAGGTGAGATCATGTATGCAGAACAGGGAGGGGAAAACAGGTAAAGATTAGCACCAGAAATTATAGTATTTTAGGGGCAGGCAAAGAAAGAAGAGTGCAATAAAGCAATTGACAAGGATAAACTGAAAAGGTGAGAGGAGAATTATGACAACAGTATCAAGGAAACTATAGAGAAGAATATTTCAAGGAGCCAGTCAACACTACCACCAAATGCTGTAAAGAAAAAAATAAATATGGTAAGTGAGTTAAGTGAAATCGGCCTAAATGTTTCTATTGTCCATAGTACATCAGTAAGAATTCATTTCCAGAAATATTAAAATCTGCCTCCATAAAGCAGAGAGTCCCCTTTCAGACTCTGTCCTTATCCAAAACACATACATTCAAACATACACACACCTATTGATGCCACACAGAAAATGAATTGGGATCAGTTTTGATAAATGTTCAAATAGGTAAGAGGAATACAGAAAATGAACTCTCCTTGTTGTTTTCATTTTCATAAAGGTCAGTGGATCAGTTGGCTCCACTGATCTAGCAGGAAAACAACTGAAGCAGTCAACAATGAAGCTGAGGATTAGGGCATGGTTAGCTGGCTACAACTCTGCCATTTTTAGAACTAGACAAAAGCTTTTATCAGCTAATCAAAGATGAGTTGTCTTATTTAGGTAAATCTCATTAAACTCAAACTTCTCAGAAGATAACTTTCACTAAGTTCAAAGATCTAAAGTCATGAATTGAAAGTAGTATGCCAAAGGAAAAAAGAAAATAATGAGGACGAGAAACCTAATCATTATTTTTTAAGCATTTTATATTCAATTCAAAATGAAGTAGAAAAGGCAGATATTATCATTCTTGTCTCTACATATGGAAATAACCGCAGAAGTTTTATTATCAGAACCACATCACACTGCCTTGTAAGGAGAGGGACAGAGCTGATGACAGCATCAGACAATAACACCAATACAACCCAGACTCACAGGAAGAGCTCCAAATCAGCAGGTTTTCTATGCATATAAACACATCTGAGTTGTGAAAAAATTGTGTAAATGAGCATGCATTGAACCAAACCACTTAGGAAAAAGACTTAGTGATACCCTGGTGTTAGCTCACTTGGGACCACCAGAGCCTACTGTGTGCATTTCTTTCCAACTCTGTGTTGAGTGTCATACTGTTGATAGTTTTAAATCAGTCATACTGGGAGCATTTACATCACAAAAATCAATAAACATGATAAATAACAGCTACCTTTAATTTTGAGAGAACTATTTGTTAAATATCTGCCAGAAAATTGCTGGATATATCCCATTGTTCAAACTAGATCAAAGTAATGTGGTGATAAATATAAAACAAACATAAGACTTGAATAGTTTGCAATATAATGTGCTGCCAAAACAAAGAGCTGAGTAACTCAGAATGCATGTGATATATTTTTCTTTTCAAAAGAGTATGTTCATCAGACATTTCTATAATTCCAGAAAAAGGATTTTGTATTTATTCTCAACCCTTCTGTTTGCTGGGACAAGCTATTTATGGTTGTCATACTAATTTATATTTTTATTTAAACAGAAAGACTTAGGGATTATCAATAGATACATTTTATGATGTGTTAGAAAACAACCAAATGGGCCATAGCAGATTGGAATTGTGAATCTGCAGTTCTATACTGGCAGCATTTGAGCAAGTCACATAGAAAAGATTTTCACAGTGTTTTCATCAGTTAAATGAATTACTGAAATTTTCAAATCATGCTCCATAGACTTTTAAAGAACTGTGAATTTCTTTTCCAAAGGATTCTTTAAAAAGATTGTCTTAAATATTATTCTTTAAATAAATAAATTGTAAATATTTTTAAAACTTCATACAAAAGACTAACACACTCAAATGTGTCATACACCAAATAGAGACAACCAACTAATTAACTTGTACTGTCAATTTAACTGATTTTTTGGCAGACCTTAGAGTGAATCTCTCTCCAACATAACTATGTATATAGTTAAACTTAGATGAATTTTTTTTGTTGATGAAAAGATGCCAAACTCTGAAAAAATTTTTAAGATAGTTTATTCTAAGTCAATTTGAGGACTAGGCCTGAGAACATCCATCCTCAAAAGGTCCTAAGAACATATGCTTACAGTGGTTGAATCGTAGTTGGCTATACATAATTTTGGGAGGAAGAAGTAACAAAAACCATAAATCAATACATGTGAGATTTTCAGTGGTTTGGCCCTGGAAGGAGAGACATTGCTAAGTAAGGTCTTGAAGGTTACAGGTGGATTTAAGGATTTCTTGACTGGCAATTTATAATTCCTATCTAAGTAATTTTTTAAATCAGTAGAGGACATTTTGACCAGAGTCTGGGAGTCCCCAAAAGATGCTTTTGCAGAGTCATAAAATACTTTGATTTCTTTTTTTATTTGCCAGAGTCAGGTTGGAAAGCAAACTTCAGTATGCAGGGTAATCGAGTAATAACAAAACACTGTCTGGTGAGTTCTTATACTGAGTGACTCTCTAAGCCTCTTAGGAATTTGGGTAAGAGAAAATAAGAGGACACGATTTAGTCCTCACTTTAATTAGGACGGTTATCATGAACTCAATCCTGACTTGTACCCCACAGCTTTGAGATTTAAAAAGAAGGAAAACAATTAGGATAGTTATCACTCTGCACTGCTTTTGTTCTGTTTAAGTTATAACTCATGAGCTCTTGAACCTCCACCACCACCACCAAAAGAACATTACTGGGCTAGCCTACTGGAGGAGGAAACACAGGAAGCACAGCAGAGTTTCCCCCATGTCCTAACCAAGGCCAGTCTGGATCAGCCAATAGCCTGCTGATTAATCAGCAAATTTTCGGCTGACCATAAATAAATGTGCAAACCTGCAGAGACCAGCCTATTCCAATTCAAACAAGCCGAACACAACACAAACATGAGTATCTAATGTTATGCAAACTGCTGTTTTGAAACCTCAAGCTAGTTTATTTCTGCTGAGATAAAAATTATAAAAAATAACTGTGCTATGTTAGCAACTGTGTTATGTCATTAATATGTCATATTAGCTCCTACCGACCAGCATGGCAGAGGAGCCGGAATCGGTGTTGCACCTGCCTCCCTTAGCTGCTGCCGGCGGCAAAAGACTTACAGAGATCTCCCCAGAAACAGCCATTCTGGATCTCCCTTCTTCTGCTGCAGTTTCCCCGGGGACAGAGGAACCTGCTGGCGACACCAAGAAAAAAATTGACATCCTGCTAAAGAGTGTGGGAGACACTCCCATCATGAAAACAAAGAAGTAGGCAGTAGAGCAAACTAAAACCATACAAGGACTCATTGACTTCATCAAAAAGTTTCTTAAACTTGTGGCCTCAGAACAGTTGGCAAGATATGCTCTTCATAAAGGATCTCTTTAGATAAAATATTTTAGGAGAATTTGAAGGTGTTTAGGTAATTTTTCAATTTTGACAATTTGAAATAGCTGGCTGAGGGGAACCCAGCAAAATGCAGATTAATCAAGATACCATTAAAAATTAGTCTTCAGCCGGGCTCGGTGGCTCAGCCTGTAATCCCGTGCCTTGGGAGGCTGAGGTGAGAGGACTGCCTAAGCCCATGGGTTCAAGACCAGCCTGGAAAGTTTGGCGAGACCTCATCTCAAAAAAAGCAGCCGGGCGAGGTGGGGCATATGCCTGTAGTTCCAGCTACTTGGAAGTCTGAGG
>CAUYQG010189673.1:0-14441 GCA_963574415.1 Tarsius wallacei | reverse complement strand
GATTTAGAGTCTACCATACTCAGTGATCTTTCACAGAAACAGAGTACCATATGTTCTCACTCATAAGTGGATCTTGAACAATTATTATAATACTATAAGAAAGCAGTTGGCAGTAGTGGGAAACTGTTAGGGGAGGGGGGTGGGATTGGCAGTTGAGGGAAACTGCTAGGGGAGGGATGGGCATACCTCATTAACAAGGGTACCTGCATAATCAACGTTTGTGTACCTAACTCTGAATTGTATACCACATCTTTATAATAAAAAAAGAATTAAAAAATGTATGCATGCCACATAGATGGTTTGTTTGACAAATGTTCCTTAAAAGAGCTCTTACACATAATACATAACTTTTGTAGTTAGACAGCTCTGTTGCTATGAGAAAGATTTTGAGTTTGAAATCAATTGAAAGAAGTCGAGAACTGTTGCCTTACAAGCTACAGCCCAGAGTTTTTGTTTTGTTTTGTTTTGTTTTTGCATGCAAGCAGGTGTCCTTTGTATCAGGAGACGTAGCTCTGAAGCCTCAGCTACTTAGTCTCTGCAATAGTGGGCAGTCACTTAATCTCACTGAGCTCTGGTTTTCTTGCCTGAAAAAAAGGAGGATTTGTACACCTTGAAGAGTTCTGAGAACTAATTGTGACTGTGGGAAGTGACCCGGGAGGATGCTGGGCACCTTCTAGGTGCTCAATACATCTAAACTGAGTGAATAAATAAAGGAAGAAATCTTACATAAATACCGACAGAAACAACATTCCGATTTATAAATATATTTATGTTTCTACATTTTATTTTTGCACACACACATATACAGAAAGGCTCCTTCATCCTCTCTTGCACATACAGATCCAACTCTTATTTTTTTTTTCATTTGGCTACACAACATACCTCCAGGAGGAAGTCTTGCAGGTGACAGAGAAGTGACGACAGCTTTGGCTGCTGTTTTGATGTTATGCCCCAGCGACATTTCACTTATTTTATTTCTGTTTTTCTTTAGTCCAAAGTGGTTACACACATTCTCTTTATGCGTACAGCTAGTGTGTGTGTGTCGCTTACCAGGTTTGTGTCAGCTGTTTTGATGGCTGCTGTCCACATTTGTATTCTTTGAGCCTAAGATTTCTAGTCTTCCTGGGAAGCCCGGATATCTTATCATGTGGACGCAGGAAGTTTTTTTTTTTTCCCCAGGGTTTACTTTGCTTCCATTTTTAGGTGTGATTGAATTCTGTAAGAGCCTCTCAGTAAAAAAATGTCTTTTGATAAGCTCTTGAAATCCTCCACTTGACAGATTTCACTTTCAGTTGGTGTTTGGCTACCTTAAACCACAAAGGCACCCTGGCTTCTCAGTCTCTCTCTCTCTCTCTCTCTTTCCCTATCATGCGCATATACTCATATATCCTCTCAATGCCTGGTCCCCAGTCCACATAATGGAAGGGTCTACCTGTTCCCACTCCTTTCTGTGTCTCTGAGCATATTGCGAAAAAAAATGGACTTCTTTCATAACTACTCCTGCAATGACTCATTTTATGTGTCAATTTGACTGAGCCAAGAATGCCCAGATAATTGGTAGACATTATGTCTGGGAGAGTACTTCTGGAAAAGACCAGCAATTGAATCAGTAGACTGAGGAAAGATATTCGCTGTCACCAATGTAGGTGGCCATCATCCAGTCTGTTGAGGGACCGAATAGAGAAGAAAGAGGAAGGTCTTGTTCCCACCCCATGCACTATGCATTGCCCGTCCTGGCATCACCAGTGACGTCAACAATCTCAGGCTGAACTCTTGGGGCTACCAAGAAGAATTATAGCACAGATCTGAGATATCTTAAAACTCTCCCCCAAGACAACTCATTGTCACTAAAAGGAATCTTTCCCTGATCATGTCTCACCCGGCATGCCACTCGGTCGGTGAACTGGAGTTTTCTTTTCAGAGACAGTTTCTCTATTTTGTTTGCTATGGAGTTCAGAGCCTCTATCCCGCCTGTCAGGCTGTTAAAAAAAGAAAAACCTCAAACCCTCCTCCTTTTTAACTGAGTTGTTTATCTTCCCCTGTCTCAGCCACTTGGTTCAGCAAAACATGGCTTTCCTTTCACAACCAAAATGCCTACTAAGATGTCTTACCAGACAAAAGAGCAAACTTAGCTGCTTCCTCGAATTTTAGCACTCCCTTCAGAATGTGAAAGTGATTACAGTTAGTGCCTATATTTAAAATCAGTAACACTTTTTTCCCCTTATGGCATACAGATCCCTACTCCTTCAAGCATGCAGCCCCGCTAGTTGTATGTTCCAAGCTGATTTCTTACTGGTTCATTAAAAAAACACTCTATTTATTTATTTATCTTATTATTATAAAGATGTGGGGTACAATTCAGGGTTAGGTATACAAACATTGATTATGCAGGTTCCCCAGTTGATGAGATGTCCCTCTCTCCCCTCTAGCAGTTTCCCTCAACTGTCAATCCCATCCCCCTCACCTGCCAGTTTCTCACTACTATCAATTCTTTTCTTATAGTATGATAATTGCTCAAGTTTCACTTATAAGAGAGAACATATGGTACTCTGTTCTTTGTTTCTTTGATAGATCACTGAGTATGACCGACTCTAAATCCATCCAAGTTGCTGCAAAGTCCACGTGTTTGTCCTTCTTCATGGCTGCAAAATATTCCATTGTGTATGTGTACCATATTTTTTTTTATCCAGTCCAGCTTCGATGGGCAGCATGGTTGGCTCCATGTTTTTGCTATTGTGAATAGAGCTGCAACAAACATACATGTGCAGGTATCTTTTTCGTAGAATGATTTGAGTTCCTTCAGGTATATTCCCAATAGGGCAATTGCTGGGTCATGGGGAATGTCAGTTTCTAGTTCTTTCAGAAATCGCAGCACAGTCTTCCAAAGAGGTTGCACTAGTTTGCATTCCCACCAGCAGTGCAGAAGTGTTCCTTTTTCTCTACATCCTCGCCAGCATCTGTTGTTGTTTGTTTTATTATTGATGGCCATTCTTACTGGGGTTAGACGGTATTTCAGTGTGGTTTTGATTTGCATTTCTCTGATGATGAGTGAGGCTAAGCAATAAAAGAGACACTTTAAACTCACTGGCCACTTCTGTTCCAACAGATCTACTGACTCATAGCTGTTACAATAATTTTGATACTACAATAATTATGGTAATTGTTATGAATGGCTGGGGGAATTATTGAACTATTATTAATTTCTGACATACAATGTATCTATTATATACAACTGTGATAAGTCATAAAGAAGGTTTACCTTAACTCTAACCCTAGCCCTAATCCTAATCTTAACCCTTTAAACTCACTGGCCATTTCAGTTCAGTTTGATATTACAATAATTTTGATAATTATTATAAATGGCTGGGGGAATTATCAAACGATTATTAATTCCTGACATACACTGTATCTGTTATAAACAGCTGTGGTAAGTCATAACGTTGGTTTACCCTAACCCTAACCCTAACCCTTTAAACTCACTGGCCATTTCAGTTCCAACAGATCTACTAACTCATAGCTATTACAATAATTCAAGAAAGGAATCTCTTTAGAGCCCCATTCTCAGGGTGATGTTTAGCTGGTAGAATGGACCCAGTAGTGCGCTGGCCAGCACACATTTTGATTGGTTCATGGTGATCATTCTAATGGGTAGGTGCTTTCTTCAATACTTTTAAGTATTTGCATTGTTCCTGAGCATGTCTGGCATCACATAAACAATTGATAATAAAATCTGTCAAGCTTTTCATACTTGGAGTATATAAGTTCAAGTATTAATTGGCTTAGCCAGACAGACCCTTGAATATCAAAATTATATCCAAGATTACTGTATGTGGAGAACTCCATCCCTAGTGTCGGGGCTTTGTGTTCAGGGAGCTGAAAATCTAATTGGGCAGACAGGACCACCCCATGTAATGGACCCCTGGGCTTCTGGACACTCTGCTTGTTTGCTCGGCCCTTGCCCACTCTCAGGATGGTCTTGGCGCTTGCTGATGATAGCAGTGGTTTTTGACTCTGATAGTTTGCACAGCCTGGTTCTCAGGGCTCTTTACGTTTATCTTGGCTTTTCGGTGACTTGCTCACTTGCTCAGTGGTAGCTACTGCTCCTTGGTGTCTCCTGTAGTTTCCCGCCCTTGTCCTCTGCTCTTTTCTGGATGGCACTTCTGGGTCAGCAGGAGGCTTGGGATTCAGCCTGACAGTGGTTGAGGCAGAGCTGGCTGGCAGCTGTGTGCTGTATGGCAAAGAAGAATGAAAGGAAGACTCCGGGCAGAGTGTCAAATGGTGGAATGTTTTGGAGACGAGGTGGGAGGCTAAAACTTAGAGCCTGATGACTAAGGTGATGAGGCAGGAAAAGAGCCCAGGAATACCTTTGAGGCCACGATCTGTGGAAGGCCTTTTAAGGGGGCCGGTGGCTTTGGGTAGGAAAGAACTGTTCAAAGTTGGTGGTCTTTACCCATTTTTTTTCTGTCATTGTAAGAGTCTTCATTCAGCAGAGGACTCTGTTCATACCCTCAGAACCCCATTGCTTCTCAAGCTGGAGAGAAGATCTCCAAGATATTTCAGATCTTTTCCCAACATGGCATGAGTTGACATCTGACTAATGATAGACCTCAAGTATTATATTTTTAATTGTATTATCCCTTCTCTTAAAAAACAAAATACCCAAAACAAAACCAAAACTTGAAATAAAATTTCTAGAGAGCACGTCTGGGGAGTCTGTGTCACCACCCAGAAGTATCCTTATACCAATGGCCTGTATTGGGTCCCACATACTTCAGCCCTCTCCTGCTCCCAGTGTGCTCTCTGCCTTTCTAGGGCTCCCTCCTTAAAGGAGTCCTTCATGTAAGTTGGGAGCCCATCGCTTTCCTCTTTATCCAGAAGTCATAATCCCCAGGTCATAGGGTCAGACCTTCAGCCTCTCGGTTCTCGTTGGCTTGGGAGCACTCTTGCAAATTGCTTCCTAGTGTCCTGCTTTGAAAGTTCACGGGGGCGTCCTGGAAGTTACATGGATGAAAAGGCAAGAGAACACGTGGTCACTGCCTAATCTGAGGCTCTGCTGTGGTGGTTAAAGCCGAGAAAACAGGGACACCAATACTGGGTTTGTGCTTCTTTTCTCTGTTTCAGTAGAGCATTTGTCTACTGCACCTGCCTCCCTTCCTGCTGTTCCAGCTCTGATTTGTCAGCCTGATGAAGAGAGCTCAGTACTTATTGTCCCTTTTCTTCTGCTCCTGCTTCCCATTGGGACATGTTAATACGCCTGTTAACAGGAGCCAGGTAAGACAGTCTCAACACGTGGCCCTCCTGGTGCACCTCTGGCCACTGCAATGCCAGTACAACTTGACAGAAGCTGAACAAAGGGTCACTGCATGGTGTGCAAGTCTGTCAGTTGCTGTCAGTGATAGGCAATGCACTTCAGGCTACTATGACATTCCAGAAAGGGGGACTGAAATGCATTTTTTTTCTATTTGAAAATCACAAGATTCAGGCTATCCTTGGTAGCAAGGTGGACCTTGCTTTTCTGGTAGGAAGCACGTATTTCCACATTTTTCCATTGTTGCAGTATCCACTGGGAGAGAAAAATAAACCAACTGAGATCTTCCCCTACACACCCACACCCATTAATGCCGCTGGTCTGTCCTAGGAGCTTGAGCTACATGCTAGAAGTGTCATAAGGCTAATATCAGTCATCAGTGGGCGGCAGTGAATTGTGGCCAGTGGGCTAATTGGAATAGAGACAAGAGCCTTGGGTTTACTACAAAGAGAAGGCTCTAAGGTCACCTTCAACATAATTTGTGTAGTTTTAGCTGTCAATATTCAGACCACACTGTTTTTGTTTGCAAAGTGCAGGAATTGATAGGATTTCTAAATTTCCCTTAGGGTTTATAAAATAGTTTATATCTATATTTGCAGAAATGCCATAGATTTAATATTTCTAGATATCAACAAGGCACATAAGAGATTTTTATAAACTTGTGAACAAAATGCCATGATGTGAGTGTGGTTATCACAATTCAGTGCTTTAGTAGTAGGGAGTCTATCATAATAATTCGTAAGATATGCTTGATCTCTACCATGAAATAGGTGCCTCGTGATGGGCTAGACTGCCCTATGCTAAATTATCTTTATAATGTGGATGAAAATACAAAGTATGTATGTAGATTGTGTGGATGGTTGATGACCGCGAGAGATGATAAGAAAGAACTAAGGTTAAAAATGTCCTGTCTTTAATGTTTATCTCAATGTTCCCAAATTCCAAGTGCACAACCCTCCTAGCTTTTTCAAAATCCTAAGTTGAGAAGTATAAAGGAATAACAGTCTGGGCTTGGCATCAGCATATGAAGCAGACCTTAAGGTCACAGGTTTTGCTTAAAATTTTTTTATTTTACTTCAAAGATGTGGGCACAATTTAGGATTAGGTATACAAGTGATCATCGTACAGGTTTGTGGGGCATGGATTCCTTAGAGCAGTTGATGAAATACACATTCACACATAGGTACGCACACACAAACATACATTCAAGGGAAGACCCGAAAAAACCTGGAGTTTATTTATAAGAAACGGTGTTTTTATTCTTACATGTTTAAACTTCAGTCACCTTCCAAGTACGCTCTGTTTGATGCAACACACCTATCGAGACTTTCAACTGCTCAGAATAGTTTTTGAACTCGTCAATGTTGATGCCTTTTAGTGCTTCTGCCATTTTTTGTTTCACCTCTTTCACATCAGCAAAATGTTTCCCTTTCAGGATTTTTTCATCTGGGGAAGCAAAACAAAGCAAGCTGGGGTGAGACTGGGTGAATAGGGAGAGTGGGTGTGGGGTTTATGCTGTTTTCGGTAAAAGAACAAAAAACAAAAAACTGCTAAACACTCAGTGTGGTGCGGGCAGGTGTGCTTATTAATCACCCATCATGAGACGAGCAAATGTGTTGAAAGTATCTCAAAAACAAAACAAAACCGATTGCTTGCAGACTCAGCAAAACCTTGTCAGTGAGTGACAAGTGAGTGGGTGACCTTCAATTGTACAGCTGCATCTCATGGCCGGCTTCGTCAGAATCTAACACTTATTGTAGTCTGTGCATGGCCTGCCCCATCCCCCCTTTTTTTGAGTCAGAGTCTCATTCTGTCACCCAGGCTAGAGTACAGTGGCATGCTCATTGCCACCACGGCCTCAACCTGCTGGGCTCATGTGATCCTTCCACCTCAGCCTTCCAAGTAGTTGGAATCACAGGCAGATGCCACCATGCCAAGCTAATTTTTTGATTTATTGTAGAGATTGTACACACACACACACACACACACACACACACACAATCTTTACTGGCTCTCAGTCATTGGTCCCTATTTCTATCAGCACCCACTAAAATATCTGTGCTCCCTCTCTGTTATATGGCTTTAGTCCGTCATATTTACATTGTCTCTCAGGCTCATAGATTCTCTTTGAAAGTACTTCTAAGCCTCCATAAAAAGTTGTTCATATCCTGTGAGGGCTTTGTCTTAAGTCCCCTATCTGGTAAAACACATCATGCTCTAAGCTCTACTCATTGGTCATTCCACTGAGTTGATTCAGGGAGCTACTTTTACTTCCTTAGGAAATAAGGCACTGGGATTCTTTGTTCTTAAATTCCTCAAATGCACCTGGTACTTCTAACCCTTCTCTCTCTCCTCCTTCTCTTTCCCAGCTCGGCACAGGACTGAGAGACGCACAGAAAAGCTTGCACCTGCTTTTCTGATTTTTATTTCCCCCCAGCACGTCTAATTTGGTTTTTGTGGACCCTGGCTCTACGTGTATTTTCTTTTTTATTGGAAGAAGCTAATATTTCGTTTCAGTATTCTCTAGGTCTTAGACTTGGAACTGAATTACCCAATGGGTTTGCAAATAAAAAATCAGGACTTTCAAGCTTTTGTTGCATTTTTTTCAAAATTTATTTAGAAGCTCAAAAACATAGCGATCCTTTGTTTCTTTGTATTCTGGGTGATTCCTCCCAGGTGGTGACAGTCACCTGTCACTGACTCCAGGGATGTGGATGAAAAGTCTGATCAGAAAGTGTGGAGGAGGGAAGTTTCAGAAATAGCTGAAATGATCCCATGATACGATTGGATATTTATCTCTGTATTTAAGTCCATTTTCCTCTACTGGACACGAATATCTTGCGGCAGAAACAAAACAGAGGATTCATCATCAGTTTGTATTTGCAACTCGAAGTAAATTACTTTCTCTTCTTAACACAGACTGAGAACTGAGAACAGGCTTGATGAGGAGGGCAGAGAGCCAGGTTCAGAATAGGGGCAGTGGAGAAAATATATGTAGTGGGAGGAAGGAGTAGCCAGGAGTCACTCGATGGGGAGTGGAAGGCTGGGATGGAGGGTTTGGGATCGGGCAGAGGGAAACAAGGAGCACATTGGGGACATTACCTGCTTTACAATTATGCCACAATCGAGGAAGCATGAAATCAGTACATTCAGAAAGAGTATGAAAGCCGTCTTTATTTACAGTCAGGTCAAAAATGGACTCAAAAATTTGTGAAAGGATGTAGGAGACACATGTCTCAGATTTATAGGTGATTCAAAGTGATGGAAGAAATATCCAATATGAAAAAAATGGACAGAGGTCAAGGCAACAAAAGAGAAATGGACGTGAACAGGGAGGATGCCTGAGCTGAGTGGGGAGAAAGCCGTTTGGGAATATTGGTGGGACATTGACATGACCTGAATCCATGGGACAGAGAGTTCCAGAATAAGTGGTGGGCTACCTGGGGGATGGATGAGGGTGTATTATTCTAAAATTAGAGCTTTTACATCTAGAGTGTGGCAGAATGAGATCATTCCTTTATAACAAATGATTGAAGAATAGCTGAGTATTTATTGTCTTCATGATTGTGTGTTTGTGTGTGTGTGTGTGTGTGTGTGTTTTCCATTCTGCCTCCCTGCTCTGTTCCTGCACGGACACAGAGAACCCTTCCTAAACTTTTATTTTAATCACGAGTAATCAGAAAATGTGTTGTTGCTGGAGAGGAGGGACGAAAAGCATATAGCCTTTTTCCTTGAAAGCTCCTTGTGTTCTGAGTTTTTGGCTCTCTTTTTAGGATATCTTCACTAAAAACCATTCTATCACATGATGGCAGTAGAGATATAATCTAAATTTATAAGCTATGATGCATGGATGCATCTCAGCAGGGGGAAAAAGTCTAATTTATGTTTGTCCATATATTTTTCTTTGGTCGGTGTTTGTGTTCTAAGTTTCTGGAGGCATCAGACATAGAAAGGCCCTGTAATTCCAGACAGGATTAATGCAGACAATATTTCATTCAGGAAGCGTGACCATAAATAAGAGAAGGTACCTTTAAATGGCCTCTAAATTTTTTGAGATACCACTCAAGTGCCTGTAAAACCAAAATCAACTTTCTCCTTGCATTCTTAATTTTCTCTGCACCTCATTTCTTTCCTGGATAGGGTCAATTTTTCAGTCTGGCCGGGATAGGAAGCGCACCCGTGAAAGACTCGGATTTCTCCCCTTTTCCATTTTCTTCACCTTAACTCTGGGAATTTCCTCTGTTTTCTTCAACGAAAATTTTTCTTGGGTCCCACAGATAAAGTAACAGGGAAAGTGTGAGATTCATTAGGATGTGTTGAAAACTTTTGGAAAGATTTGTGTATTTTGTTATTATTCTGTCTGGATATGCCTTTCTCGAGACACACAAGGGTTCTGTAGACTTGACCACATCATCTTCCTCAGTGATGACAAATTTCCTTTTGAGAGAGCGCCCAGATGCCTGTCAGGACCCATTCATTCATCTAACACATGACGAGCATTATGTGCAACATACTAGGGAAGTAACGCTAGTTAACATCAAGTAACCACGAATCATGTGTCTTGTAATGCTCAAAGTTCTTTACATAAACTGTCTCATGTGATCCTCCCGATCTCATTATGAAGTGGTTACTAGCAATACCCCCTTTAATTTTACAGAAGAAAAATGGAGGCACAGAAAGGCAAAGTAGCAAAGTAACATAACCAGTAAGAGACAGACCCACGATTAGCAATTGGGTAGTCTGGCTTTAAAGTGCATGCTGCAAGATAGTTTATAATCTAGTAGGTAATAAAAACCTACAATCTGAGGCAGACACGATGAAGATAAGTGACGTGTCATTGTGGTGGCACTCTGGATATGACTCATGAGAAAATCTTAGCCCAGGGCACAGGTCAACTCATTGCAAGTTTGGGGTTTAGACAGGGAAAAATTAGGAGAGTCCTCCAAGCAGAGAGTGACAAGGACATTTCTTTTTCTCCTTTCTTTACCTTGGATATTGCAAGGTTTTTTTGTGGGATCTTTGATAGGAGGAGAAGCTGAATCTCAGAGATCTCAATGGAAGGGCAGAATTGGCCTTTTTGGAGGGGAGTTAGCTGTGGACCTGTGTTTTGGGAATATTTTGGTCTGAGTGATTTGATAGGGCTGTTTCTTTTTTGGGCTCACTATTTTTCTTCAGATGCTTTACTCCTGGGTGTCTTCTGAATCTGGAAAGCTCAGGAAGATAATCAGGTAGACGACGTGGTGTGGGGCTGAATGCAAGAGTGAGAAGGGAAACCAGATTTCCTTCCAGTTGACCCATCTCAGCTCATTTGAGGTAGGAGAGGAGACAAGGAGTCAAGGGAGAGGCTCGAGCCAGGAGTAGGAAGTAATAATTTAAGTGAAAAACTGCTTGCGTTACAATTCTCAGAAACCGCGGTGAGGTAGATGAATTACATAAACCCAACACTGATCTCTTTATATGAAAATTAACTCTCTATCTGAATAGCAAAGGTGCCACTAAATCATATTCCTGGTGCATCCAAATTCTGTTAACTTTGCATTTTCCAATGAAGTTTCATGTCAAGAATAATTTGGGGTTGTATAGCTCTTGTCCTAAAAAACACTGTTATTTCAGAATAATTTTAGTCCTCCCTATTTTTTTCTTTCCTACGTTTTGAAATTTGCATGGGTGGGTTAGAAATTAGATCTCTAAAAACACCTGCTTTTTCTGTACACTACACACTAAGAACGCTTAGGCTTTTTCTGTAGTTTACTTTTAAACATCTAAAGTTTAAAATATCTTCAGAAGACAGATAATAGAATTGAGGCCATTCTTAGGGATCACGACATTAAATGGTGCTAAAGATACTCAAAATGACAAAAATTCCAAGGAATAAAAATAATACTTGACTTTCATTTTGCTGTTCAACCATCTGAACTATTAAAAGTGAGGAAATTTATTCTAGTGCAATAGTTGATGTTTTCCCATTTCTAAAGAGATAAATAAATACAGAAATGGGGCCATATCTCTCCAAAGATGAATGCCTTAAGACAACACAGAAACTATTCGCTAAAAGCCATAATGAGTAGAGACTAAAATACAGCTACTTTATGATGTCTGCAGTAGTTTTTCAGCTATCTGCATTTTATAGGGTGGAAGAGAAAGTGTCTTCACTTGCCTCGGCTTATCCTTTGTTCAATATACTCATCCTATTCCTCAACAGCATTTGTTGGCATCCGAGGAATTTCCATTTATTTTTACAACAGCCAAGCAGGCTAGGGTTGAGAAGGCCAATCTACATGTGATGTGGGAGAGAAGGCAGGATGTCTCTTAGTCTCTTTGTGTGACTCTCAACCCCCAGAAATACAACTTTTAGTCAATTTATCCTTGTTTTTTTAAATCTCTGTGTTGCATTTATAAGAAAAAATGAGGTAGTGTCATGAAGGATTACTCTCCAGCTTGTATTTAAATACAAGCTGTTAGGGCTCAAAATTCTCATCAAATTCTTTTTTCCAGGAATTGGAAGAGAAAAAAAGAGGGAGTGAGGGAAGTGAGAGGAGGGAGGGAGAGGTGAGAGAGAAAGGAAGGGTGAGGGGAAGGGAGAGAGAGAGAGAATGAATGTGAATCTGAAAATGGACTGGAAACAGTTTAATGGAATAAAAATATTAGATATTCCTATGGTAACAAGTCTGCTCAGCCATAACCCAGCGATTCTTCCTTTCTGGGGGGGAACCACTCTCCTCTCCTTACTCATAGGTGTGGTCTCCACATCCATGGTTCTTCTTGTATTTAAATAGTCAGTTAAAGTTTTGTTTTTTTTTCCTATGGAAGATGCATCTGTCACGTCTTAGGGAGACAAAACGACCCATTTCTACAGAACCTCTTC
Organism: Tarsius wallacei; assembly: GCA_963574415.1. Taxonomy (NCBI): domain Eukaryota; kingdom Metazoa; phylum Chordata; class Mammalia; order Primates; family Tarsiidae; genus Tarsius; species Tarsius wallacei. Next base: position 2,268 of record CAUYQG010189673.1, on the reverse strand, counting down.
CCTGTTTCAGAGGCTCGCGCAGGATCAATATGATCTAGTAGAACCATGCAGCTCTGACATGGGTTCAGACTGCAGACAAACCTCTGAAGAAGTGGGGAGTAGTGATGCTAAGAGTCTCAGTAGTTTAGGAAACAGAGGGTCTTCACCGTTGTGTTCAGTTTTCTTGTCAAAATGCGGAGGTAACGGGAATAAATGTCCATCTCCTTTTTATGTGTAAATTCTGCTTTTGACGAGCTTTATGTGGTTCCCTGTAAAGTGTTAAACCTGTCAGTTCTTAGCTAATGTTTAGCTCAAAAGAGGGTTCTTGACTATTAAATATTCCTATGGTAACAAGTTCGCTCAGCCGTGATCCAGTGACTTTTCCTTTTTTTGGGGGGAACTACTCTCCTCTCCTTATGCACGGGTGTAGTCTCCACATCTGTGACTCTTTGTCCTTAGTGAGGAGTGTTAGGGCTCGAAATTCTCATCAAATTCTTTTTTCCAGGATTTGGAAGAGGAAAAAACAGGGAGTGAGGGAGTGAGAGGCGGGAGGAAGCGGGGAGAGAGAGAAGAGAGAGATAGAAAGGGAGGGAGGGAGAGAGGGAGAGGAGAGAGAGAGGAAGGGGGGAGGGAGACAGAATGAATGTAAATCTGAAAATGGACTGGAAACAATTTAATGCAATAAAACCATGTATTTTCAGGGATGGATGGGTAGCTGCATTTCTCCACCATCAAAGGAGGAGAGAAAGCGGAGAAAGTTGATCTGAAGTGAAAGTGAGAAAAGAGAAGAAACAACAGCAGCTTTGAAGTTGTTTAAAAAAAAATCTCTAGGTTTGTGAGAATCCCCACATCTTTGTAATAAATTGCCCCAGTTTATTTTATCTGGATTAAATTGGTTTCTGTAACTTGCAGTCAAAGGATCCTACCTAAAACATAGTCTAAAGAAGACACTGATAATTTATTTGGCTTGTGAATTTATTTCTAATAATTTAAAACATAAATCTGGAAAATCCAACTTCTTGTGACTTCAGGACAGGACAGGATAAGGGTATGCTTTGGAATTAATGCGAAACAGACATAATTGCTGGTTTCTTGCTGTCTCTAAGAAAGTGTGCATGTTGTTTAACCTCTTGGTGTTTTAATTTCCTCAACTTTAAAGTGAAAATCATACTATCTCATAGGATTATTGTTAAATTTATGAGCTACGATATACAAAGCAACTAGCTAGCACATAGGCATTCCGGATTAGTTGCAGGATGTTTCTGTGGGCGCAAACTCCACGAACTTGCCCCCTTTTTTGTGTCCAGTGGTGCCTAGACCTAGTTCAGAAACTGGACAGGGCTGAACTTTGGCATGGAGGGGCTGGCGTGTCTCCAAGTAGAGACTGGAGAAGTGGCAGGTGCAGATGGGCAGAGGACCTCAGAAGGGAAGAAGATGGAACAGGAAGAGGCAAATTCTGCCACCTGACCGTTTTGGTAATGACCTTCCCAGGCTGATCCATGAGAGATTGATGATAAAGTTGCAGTCATCATCATACTACAGGGATGGCTTTCCTTCTCATCAATCGAAGGTTCTTTTGCATACGATGCATTTGTATGGAATACTGCACTCATATTCAGTATACATATTTCATTAAGCCTCTCAAATGAGTTTCTTGACTTTGGCTCTATTCACATTTTGGGCCCACAATTCTTTGTTTTGGGGGCTGTCCTGTGCATTGATGAATGCTTAAGCATTCTTCTGCTCCTTATTCACCAGTTATGAAAATCAAAAGTGGCTCAGGACAATGGCCCTGGTTTGGGGGAAGGGTATAAAATCACCTTTGTTTGAGAATCACTGTTCTAAAATATTATTTTCACTTAAAATTTTTTCCATATTCAAAATGTTTTCTATTGTCTGTTTTCATCTTTTTATTATTGTATAATGTTTAGTGATCAGGTCAGAGTAACTAGCATATCCATCATCTCAAACAGCTATCTTATTTTGTGTTGGGAACGTTCAATACCCTCCCTCTAGCTATTTAGAACTCTATTATGTATTATTGCTAACTATAGTCGTCTTACAGTGGGATAGAACACTGAAACTTATTCTTCCTGACTAGTTGTAACTTTGCACCCTTTAACAAATCTTTCCCCATTCTTTCTTTCCCTCACTTTTTTTTTTTAATTCCATGCTCATGGATAGGAAGAATCAACATTGTTAAAATATTCATCCTACCAAAGGCAATCTACAGATTCAATGCAATACCCATTAAGTTACCAACATCATTCTTCTCAGACCTGGAAATGA